>JAJIZL010035905.1:1034-26397 GCA_023969395.1 Amblyomma maculatum | reverse complement strand
CCTGTGCTTTCTTTGCCATTCGGTGTTCCCTTGAAGCAGCCCGTCGTTGTTCAATAGCTTCCCTGATTTCCTTATTCCACCAGCTCCGTGGCTTCCTCTTTCCATTCCAGCGGTTTGCTGCTTTAACCTCCTTAATTTTACTCCTTATGAGTAGTTCTACCTGTTCATAATCCCAGTCTTCCATGAGGCTTTTCTCTATTGCTTCCTCTATGTCTGCTGCTATCTGCGCTATTTGATCGTCGTTTAATTTTGCGTTTACGTTTTGTCTAAGTTCCATTTCTCTTTTCATCAAGGGCCCCATCTGCAGACTAATACGTTTATGATCACTTCCCAGACTACACTCCCCTTCTTCGTCTATTTCCATTTTTGTGACCTTGCTATAAATTTCCTGCGACATTAGACAATAGTCAATGGTCGTCTGCCTGTTGCGGAATTCCCACGTGATTTGGCCTTCACATTTTGTTTCTCTATTTACTATAACTAGATCGTGTCGCTCGCAGAAATCTAGCATTAGCTTCCCGTTACAATCCGTGTATCCATCCAGATCGTCGATGTGGCCGTTCATGTCCCCCAGCAGAATAATATTGGCCCCGTTTCCAAACTGGCTTATATCGTCACTGAGACATTCAACAAGATCCCTGTTTTCTTGCCTGCATTGATGTCCTGTTCCTAAATAAACTACCCCTAGCCATGTCCTTATGCCGGCAATGGTTCCTGAAACCCAGATATGTTCTTTACAAGATGATTTAATTCTTTGCCAATTTGTTCCCTGGTGTATCAACATACCTACGCCTCCACCCTTTCTTTCCGTTCTCGTTCCGTTGCACCCTTCCCAGACGTAGCCTTCTATAAACGGCGGATCTTCTAGATCCCTGAGATGAGTTTCGCAAAGAGCGTACACACCTATTTTGTCATCCTTCAACTGCTGTTCTATCTCTAGCCATTTCGCTCTTTTTCTACCTCCTTGCATGTTTATGTAGCTGATCCTAGTGTTAAATTTCTTTTTTGTACTTTTCTTTCTCGACCTACTCTTTGCCATTTTTGGGGGCTCAGCCTCCATTATTACACTTTCTTCTGCTTCACTTCTAACTACCTCTGTGCACGGAGTCCTCGCGGACCCCCTAAAAAAGCTACAGCCCTGCCTGCCAAGCGCCAGCCGATCTCTGCTCCGACCCTTCTGTTAAAATGAATGCCATCTCGCTGAAAAGCCCTACCAAAACCTGCTTTATGTACCTCCCTGTTTACCTCAACCACTTCGAACCGCTTCTCCAGGCTTAACTTTCTTATGTCCTGATTAACTGTCACCACGTCCTTTTCCATCTTTCCGTTCAATCCTAGCACCTCTGGTACTGTGCATACAACTATCTGCGTCTGCTGTGCTATCTCCCTGATCTCGTCAACTCCCTTAGCTAAACTTTCCACCACTCCTGCAGCGTCACCATTTAGGACATCGTTTAGACCCGCGGCTACTATTACCATACTGCGCTCTGCGGAATCCTTCAACAGCCTATTTTTACTCTCTTCTAGTACATCCCTCATTGTTCTCCCTGGGAAGGCTCCAACCAACACTCTCTTATCACCCCTTACACGTTCCAAGATATCTCGCTTGCACCTGTTCATGTTAGAATCTCCGGCGACAAGCACCTGGGCCTTCTCTCTCCCTCTCCCAACTGTTGGCTCCTGCTTTCGGTTATCTGTGTCCTTATCCCTGGGATTTTCATTCTTCCTTACTTCTTCCTTTTTTTCCGGCGTCTTATCTGCTTCTAAATAACTCTGACGGTTCCGATCCGCCTGACCTACTTTGCTTATGCCTTCCATGCCAGTGCTGGCCCCAGCCACGTGGCCCGCATTGGAACGTTCGTCCTTGTTGGTTCCAAGGACAAAGTCGGCCCCTTTCTTTTCAATCTGAGTAAGCTGTCCAAGCAGTTTCTGATTTTCCGTCCTTAGCAAACGTACTTCATGTTCTAAATCCTCCACACGAGAAACTAAACTGCCCCTTTCTTGATCAAATCTATCTAGACGTGCATTCAGTACGCAACATCGACACAAAAAGTCGCTGCCTTCCGCTTCACCTACAGAATCAAAACGCGTTTCTTTGAGATTAACCTGCACCTCACACTGAGTACACCTTACCTTCTTTTGATTTACCATCTTAAGCGCTCATCGACTGAACTATAACTGTTACGAATTCTTAGAATATACAAATTGCCAAAAGAAGACACAAGAAACGACTAGCAAACACGCGTTAAAAACCAAATCTGCGAATTCCAATAGCCTAGAAAGAAAAATATCTATTTAAACAAGATAGCTAAACAATGAACGCCAAGAAAACCTAGCTGCCGGCACGAAAAACCAGGCCGCTAGGACCAAGAGCTAAAATCTATTCTTTAGGCTGCACCTAACCTAACTAGCTGAAAAAGAAATAAGGTAATAAAAGAAAGAACTCATCTATTTGACGCTTCGGAAGCTCCCGCTGTCGCCAGTCCGTCCGTTTCCGGTAGCCACGTGCAATCGGAGGAGCGATGGAACACGCGTCCGCACCACACGGCTGTCAACTGTCAACATTGAAGTCTCCAGTGGCGCCACCTAGTACATGTAACATACACTGCGTCAGGGAAGGAGCCCCCGTGAGCCCACTACCCCATTCTAGCTCACTTTATCGCGGCGGTCGGCGCTTTGGAACTGATCAACGCTGTCGTGAACAGTCTACTTATGAAACTGTCTTATTGTGAATCGTATCCTGCCATAGTAAAATAATTATAGAATTAAATCTGGCGACGCATTAATCGCAGAGCTAGTACGAGCAGATCGGATGAGCCGAAATGCAGCATGCGGCAGCTGCCTTGAGCAGAAACTTGCTAGTATTACGGCTATCGCTCTTACCAGCAATTTGCTGCTGGTCAGCGATCCTCACGAGGGCTTCATACTTGATATTCGGCTCAGTATTCCAGACGCCAACAAATTCCAGCACGCTTTATTTCGGACATCGGTGCTAACGATCCGTCGTATCGTTCGCGTACGGTTTGCGGGAGGAGGGGCCACAGCGGCGGTGTTTACGGCGGTCGAGGAGGTGCTACCATCGTGCAGTGCCTGACAGTGCTGTTGACGCCTCGTCGGACGACACTCCGGTACTCCTGAAACCACGTTATATAAATATGATATTTGCAAATGCAGCTTCGTTCCGCCGATCACTGCGTCGCTTCGGTTGTAGTACTTGATGGACAATGGCCGCCTAACCGATAAGGGCGGCGAGCTGTGTAACAACAACCCGCACAGAGTTCGAGCAGCGCACGAGCACACGACTTTCGCAGCTACCGGAAGTGTGTCCGCGACGTCATGGCTGCAGTGGCCGCAGCGAATGGCAGCTTCTAGCAAGCCTTGCCAGTCAACTCACCCATGACGTCACGGTTTAAGGAAATAGTTCCATGCGACACCGCCAACCGACGACCTCCCTGCCCGCGAATTTCAAAAAACGCTGTTTTTAAAAATTAATAATAAATTGCTGGCTTTGTTCCAAGGAGTTATACTTTGGGTTAATTCTCAAAAGGATTTGTTCTACACACTGAACACGTTTATCAGTGGCTTCTTGGTGGCCGTTTCAGTGGACCTTTAAAGAGTCGGTTTTTGCAGGGCTTGTATGGAACCCGCCGAAAACTGCGGACGAATTTGAAAGTGAAGCATTGACCACCGAGAAGACGTTGGACACCCGAATGCGCCACTACGAGCGACCACTTCAACCGGACTACTCAAGTCACTACCCCAGCGCATCTGCAAGCGGAGAGAACCTTCGGGACCTCTTCCGGGAGATCGTGCAAGAGGAGCTCCGCCGATTGCTGCCATCATCGCAACAACCCCAGGTGGCGACGCTCGCGGACGTCGTCCGTAAAGAAGTCCAGCAGGCGCTGGGCGTTCCTAAAGCGACAGCTGCAACAGTTTCAGCACAGGAGGCAACAGCGATGAGCTACGATGCTGCATTACGTCGCCCTGCGCCCCGACGTGATGACTTCCTAAGCCCTCGCCGCTACCGTCCTGTTCCTGAAAGCCGCCCCTTGGCCCCTGCCCGCCAAGCCTACCAACGACCCCCAAGCCCCAGGAAGTGCGACGCCTGGAGGACAGCGAGCAACCGGCCATTATGCTTCCACTGTGGTGAGACCGGTCACATTCTGTGCCACTGCCCGTACCGACCAATCGGTCTCTGCGGATTTGCAGTCGACGCTCCACGATCACGCCCAGGTGAACAACTGCAAGAAATCGACAACTATCTGCGTAGCGGTGAGATTGCGCCACCAAGCCGTCGGTTCAGGTCTCCATCGCCGTACAGGGCCCGCTTTACGTCGCCGGGCTGTAACTACGATGAGAGTGTGCGCGGAAAGTCCCCAAGCCCGCGCAGGGGAAACTAAACCGAGCAACCTTTGGAGGTGAGGCTGCTTCACAGCGCAAACACGAAGATCCTCCATCGCCGACGATGAGTGACAACGACGCAGCCATTAAATCGCCGATCCACAAGACGACAACCTCGACGAGATCACGACCAGACTTCAAGTTGACATCGCCGTCCAGCAACGTTACGACAGTGTACCCCGGCCGCGACCTCAGCCCAAGACGAAGGAAAGATCGAACACCGAAGCCAACGTGCAATACTAGGACGCGAACAAGCGACCTTGACCGGTGCCAACTACTCTGTCATCAGTGGAGCTTTCGCCGCCCAGCTCAAGAAAGTGACGACCACTTGGGACGGCCCGCTAATCCGCACCGCTGGTGGTAACCTTATTACGCCGTCGGGGCGATGCACCACAACGGTTACAGTAAATGGACGTACCTACCCTACCAGCTTCGTCGTCCTACAGCACTGTTCCGGCGATGTGATTCTGGGCATGGATTTTCTGAACGAACATCGAGCGATCATCGACCTCCGATCCAAACTCATCAAGCTCTCGACCGACAAAGCCATACCTGCTACGAGAACTTCAACGCATCACGTCGCTCTCAACGTCCTCGACGGAGAATTGACCGTACCGCCCCGATCAAGCGTCAGCGTCCCTGTGGTTACAAAAGAAGTAGAACTCGCGGAAGGGGTTGTCGAAAGAAACACTCAACTGTTACTGGATAGAGGACTTGGCATCGCAAGAGGCATCGTCCGTTTCCGTCATGGACAAGCTGATGTGCTCGTCACGAACTTCACCGACGTATACCGGCACCTGAACAATTAAGGGCATGACGATTGCTTTCCTTGACGAGCTAGCGGACACCGGAGAAGTCTTCGCTCTCCCCAGGAAGCCCACGACAACGCTCGACGCAATGCTGCCGCACGTAACCAACGAGGACAACTTTGACGTCGCCGCCTACCTGTAGCGTGCAGAGGAAGCCCGACGACTCGCACGGCTGCGTATTAAAGATCAATAGCGCACCGACACCCGACGATATAACTTACGACGACGCCACCCAGAGTACAATCCAGGAACTAAGTGTGGGTTTGGACACCAATTCGCCGCCGTGGACTAAGTGAAAAGCTGCTGCGTCGATACTTTGGGCTATACAAAATCATTCGCCGCGTCGGACAACTGGACTATGAAGTCATTCCCAACGTTACGACAGCATCACAACGGCGACGCGCGCGCCCAGAAATCGTACATGTTGTTTGTCTGAAGCCTTATTACGCGCGTTAAAGAATCCGTGGTGTTTAAACTTTGTAATGTTTCTATTTAAGTTGCTTTGTATATATTGGAACATATCGAGGCGATATTTTTTTTTAATAGGAGAGTAATGCCGCGAAACCTTCAAAACTGTATTTGTTGTTTTTTAACAGCCGCCGGCACTACTCAGCACCTTTCAAAGCAATCAGCCTGACTACACCTGATGTTCAAACGCTCGTCACTCAATGACGACTACTATCAATCAATCAATCAATCAATCAATCAATCAATCAATCAATCAACTTTTATTTCCCAACAGAAATACACATAAAGGTATGCTGGTCAATCTAAGCACGCAGTGCTTGTGAGAAGACCAGGAAGCCAGTGTTGCATGTTTTATAGGAAATAGATCATTACAAATTCAGAAACAATTCATCATCAAGGAAAAAAAAAAAAATCACGAACACATAAACACAATAACACCAAGTTTCTTACTAGGCAAAGAAAGTCATGTGAAGAGTAACACATTACAATACAAAGATAAAGACCGCTTCCAAGCATCTTAATTCGTGAGTTTGATCCATACAGTGTTTCACTTGGTTCACTAAACGTTTCCGGTACATAATAATTTCTGGCTTTCTTTTATTGTTAGTGAATACCCTCGGTTTAACGTATCTCTCAGTTTCCCGCTATGATACGTCTTTTTTTTATTAATATCTCAAATGCGTTTGAATAGCAATAGCGGGTCAGTACAGTATATTTAAATAGCTCGTGTACTGGCAGTATTTCTAGAATGCAGTATTTTTCTTTCTGCTCTGCTTGTTCCCATTCTGTTCCATAGGTTATGCTGTTGACAATTCTTTTAACTACGCGGTTAATATTTTGATTTTTATAATCAGAACATGTGCCGTATAAAGTGATACCGATTGCAATTACTGATTCGGCTAAAGCCTTATACACAGTTCTTCTAATGGTGACAGGACTTTTCCTTCGCAGGCAATACATCATAGCCGCAACAGCCCTCAGCTTTCCGCAAACGTACGCGACATTATTGCTCCATTAAAAATGCTGATCAAACAGGATTCCTAAATACTTAACAACAGGCTCGAACTATAATGGGTGGCAAAAGCATATGTTACAATTAGAGGTATGCAAATAAAACTTCCTATTTAAAAAAAATCGTCTTGTGAGGATTTCTGAAACCCATTAATTTCGTTGTTGTTTTTTTTTTTTTTGTGCGTGTGTTTATGAAAATTGCATTCTGTGAGAACTATTCTACGACCGCTGATATGTCCTCTTGGAAGCTTTGATATCCCGTGTGAACATCCTGAATTTCAAGCGCAATTGCAGTGTCATCTGCATACTGAAAACATTTTGATTTCAGGGGTAACAGGTCGAGATCAGAAACATATATATTAAAATATATTAAATAGCATTGGCCCTAGTGTGCTTTCTTGCGGCACACCAAAGTTCATTATATGAAGTTCACTGCAGCGGTCCTCTAGTTTAACGCACAGCATCCGGTCAGAAAAAATAATTCAGAAAAAAAATTATAAAAGCGTCCTCTGAAACCTAGTTTCACTAACTTCATTAGCAATAGATTATAGTCTACCGTGTCAAATGCCTTTGTTAAGTCTAGGAATAGAGCTAAAACTGCATTATTGTTTTCTATTGTGGTGCTTATATAATCAGAGAATTCTTGTAGAAATAAAGTTGTGTATTTATTTTTTGTGAACCCGTATTGGGGGGGGGGCGGGGGGGGGAGGGGGGCGCCGTGTTATTCAGGAAATACTTTTCGCGAAATGACAGCATTACAGACACAATATAATTTTCCATTATGTGTGCAAGTGCAGTAATATCGCGATCGGTCTGTAGCTTGCACAGTCATTCCTCTTACCAATTTTTTACAATGGCCTCACAATTGAAATTTTCAATTCCCTGTCTCGGAGCCCCTGTTTGATTGTATCGAAGTTCGAGTATAAATCTCGAGTGCGAATTTTATCAAATCCTGGTAGCATCTTATTACAGCCCATAAATCATCTTCCAACATCTCCGGGAGATATGCAGAGTGCGCGCATGCGCGTTTCGGCTCATATTCGAACTGTTAGTCGCCCTGCGTTGCTCTGAGCTTCTCCGCTGCAGCGATAAAAGTTTCATTAAACTGATCACACAGCTTTTGAGAGTTTTGTGTTAGAAAATTTTGTTTGACAGTATCATCGACACCGCCTCCTTTGGATCTGCCCATCAATTCATTCCCCGTAGCCCAAGTTTTTTTCATGTCATTTTTGCTGCTTAAAAATCTATGCATCATATATTTTATTTTTTCTTGCCTTAACTTTGCTGTCACTGCGTTTCGTAATATTCGGAATTCCGCTCTGTATTTTTTATTGCCAGGTTCTTTTCTGCATTTTTGCCATACTCTGTCCTTTTGAAAGCACAACTCAACCATTTCAAGCGTAATGCATTTCTTATCAAGGTTTCTTTGCTTAATTACTACGATTTTAGTAGATTTTGCATGCATCGTCTTGAAAGTTTGGATAAGCGTGGAATACAAGCTCACATGGTACAAAACTAAAAGTGCATTCCAATCAGTGTCCCTGACGTACTAGTCAACTTTTTGGTTATCTATAATCTGTTTGTTTATTTTAGTACCACAGTCCTCATTGCACTTATAAGACATAACTAATTAACAATAATTAGCCATATCGCTCCAAATAATTCGGTCCTGTGCCAGCTGCGGCCACTTGATCACTGCAAATTTCCTAATCTCATGCCCACCTAACTTTCTGCAGCCCTCTGTTACGCTTCCCTTCACTTGGAATATAGTTTGTTACCCGGTTCTGCACGCGTGCGGCTGCACATCGACGACCGGGCGGTCCGCAAGGACCGGACAATAGCGCATTCCCGCATCCACCGTCCGCAAAAAACTGAGCTCAATTCCAGTGTGCTCAAGCTTGGGTTCTCAGCTTGGAAAGGAGGGGAGAAAGTGAACGAAAACTAAAAGCGCAGGCAGATAAACAGGCAAAAGAATCACAAGCCGTGTTTACATGAAGGCGACAGTAGCGCATCGCATTTCGTAGCGCCTCACGGTAATGTGATGCGACAGCGTTTACATGTAGCGCATCATCCCTAGCGCGGTGGTGGCGGCGCGCGGTGTCGCATATCGAAAGCATTAGTGGTATCAGATTGTAAATTTTTCAAATTCATTTAATATTTATTTTATACATACCAGAATAAAAGGGAAGCTGTAATAACTACCAAAACAGCGTATGAAGCGAAATGAAATACTTCTTTCTTTATCCAACCCGAAGCGGTTTCAGTCCATGGCGCCCAACCACGCTTACTATATTACCTGTCCGATTCCAGAAGCTATCTTAAAATTTGAGGCGTTTTGCCGCCAGAATTGCGTGGTGCGGGCATGTTCAGACAAATATATAGCTTCGTTCACCACTCGTTTGCAGCGAACCCGAGACGCATGTGGAGCGGCAACGACGAATTGGTGGTGTTAGAGGTGGGACTCGGGTGCCGCTGTACGGATCCTCGGCCGCATCAACGCCTACTCCACTTCATGAAGAAGCGCCGCTGAGCGAAGAAGTTGGGAGTAGAAGGACGAAAACTTGGTTTATTTACATTGTTAGTTGTAGGAATGAACTCCAGAGAAGAACTGATGATGCCCGCACACACACATAGTTTTAAAGGGTCCGTGTTCCCAGGTTCCCTAGGTGAAGGGCGGGCTCGTCGTCGAGGGAGTGTCCTTATCACTCTGATGTCACTCAATTGACACACTTTCACTCTCACTGACACGCCCCCTCGAAAGTTTAGGCTTGGTGGGGAAGGAGGAAGCCGCTGTGCGGTGTAGAGGGCAGCGTACGAGGAGCTCGCTGTCTGCCGGCGTCGCATAGTCTGAGACACACCTGTGTCGAACCAGCCACCGCGCGCCGTCAGCAAGACGAATCGAAGAAGCGTCGACCGCCGGCGCCTCATGGTCTGGGCACAAACGTCTGCGTCGCAAGGGCCGCCGCGCGCTGTCGGCCAGACGAAGGGGATGACCGCGTGGTCGCCTTGAGGATACTGACTCATGCGGGAGACGCCGGGATCCACTTGAACCTTTCTGTTTCCCGATGGCCCAACTTGGACTGCTGTCGCCGTCCGGCCGAACACCCCGCGTTCCTTTCCGGTGGGGAATTCTTGTCCCGATGGTTGAAAGCGGCAGCTCTTGCGCCCGTCTCGTTGTCGCCATCCTTAAAGGCTGGTTCACATGCAAGCGATTGAGCTAACTGAGCGGCGAGAGGCAGCGACAAGAGCGAAAAATTTCCAACGAGTTGGAACTACGTCGCTCTCGCCGCTCGAGCCGCCGCGACAGCTCAGAAAAGGTTCTTGCGTCGCCGCGGCACAAATCGCTAGCGTTTTCGCTTGCATGTTGTTACGTTTCTCCACCGACAAGTGGGACAGCTGACGCGGCCACCGCATAGCAACAGGCAGAACCGCGAGCGGATCGGCCATTTCGACGCCGTTCTTCGGCCGCGCAACGCTTCCTCCCGCCGACAAGTCTCAACGTGATCCTGCCACGCGGCAAATGTGTGTGCGTGCGTGTGTGTGGGCAAACGCCGGCCAAGCCTGGAGCTCGTGAGAGAGGGCGCCGCCCTCGCCCGTCTGCAGGAGTGGAGGAGATGAGGTCGGACCATCTGCGATTGAGTCATTCGTCGTGAACCAACATGTTTGGCTCTCCCTTTCCTGTGAGGGTTTACCCTTTCCCTATGAACTGGAAAAACTATAAAAAGCAGCGGCCGACTCCGCTGGGACAGAGACTAATTTGACGCGCCGTTGAGACGACGCTAGACACCAGCTGTGTGAGAGTGTCTGTAATCTCTCCGGGTCAGCTTCTCTGCCCGTTACTTCATGATGTTTTAATAAAGGTTTCGTTAGAAGCCGTCCGCCGTCCACGGAGCCGCCAGGCCAACGCTACCGAGGGGCCGCGCGCCGCATGTAACAACTTGCGTCAGCGGTGGGCTGAGCACACGAGCCACAAACCTAATAATGTGAACCAGGCTTAACAGTGGTGAGGCGAGCGGCCGCCACTTCGCCGGACGCCACTATCTTTTCCGTAATGCGATGCGACCGGGTTGACATGCACGGAGAAAGTCGACTTATCCCTCTAAATCCAGCCCTGCTTGGCGAATTAATGAGATGCGCTTTCCTAGCGCATTACCCCTGTTACATGAATGCGATGCGCTAGGAACAGGGCGCGATGCGATGCGCTAGCTGTCGCATTCATGTGTACACGGCTACAGCGCCGGAGCGCCGGTCGCTAGAACCGGGAGAAAAATCATTTTAAAACAAGCGTGCTGAGAGGGCAAGGGGAACTAGGACGGCAAAATATATACCCGTGACATAGGTTCTACGTCGACCTTGTCACGTGTCACATATGCAAAAAGGAACTCAACTTTAACGTCGGACGGGAAAGATCACGAGACAAAAAGGGTGACGTAGAACCTACGTCATGGCTACGTATTGCCATGTTGGTCCTTTTTGCCCTCTCAGCACGCTTCTTTTAGAACTTTTTTTCCCCACCTCTCTGATGATTGCGTGGGCTGGACGCGGTGTGGGTGCATCCTTTTTCGTTGGGGTAGCTCGGCTGGAAACGCTGATTGGTGCACACGCAGCGGCCTGGGGTGACGTTTTTCGCCTCGCGCTCGATGCTTAACCGGACGTGACGTAGTTCAAAACAGGGTTTGCCTGTTTGTTTTTTCGTCTCTAGACGGGGGCTTTAGAGAATCGCTAGGCGCCCCTCGCTCCAGCAGCGCGTGCGATTCCGGCATTCGGTTCGTGGATCTCGCTACGGTATAGATGCGGCGCCGAGGTGCTCGACGATGGTGGGCCCGCGCTTTTACGTGGATGCGCTTTCGGCACGTCGATCCGTGCTGTACGTTGGGCGGAATGACGTCGATAGTGGAGACGACCTACGGGAAATCGCCAGCACCGTCGGGGTAAGTATAAATTGTGAAAAATTGTGTCACACTTTGCTTTATACGTGTTGTGCCGCTTGCCTCGCCCCACGTGCTTCCAGGACCTCGTGCAGCAGCAACTCGTGGCGCGGACGCTCCTCGTGTTCAACAACAACAACAACAACAAAAATCTGCCACGGCTATGAAGACTTCCACGAAAGCATCCGCCGTCGGCAACTGAACAGCCGCCTGACTGCTATGCTGAGGCGCTGCCATGCGCAATATCCTGATCGAGGTAAGAACGCAGATTTCTTTGTCGAAAGTGTTGTCATATGTTGCGCATGCATCAAATCGCTATGTTCATAACGGAACTTTTTCTACACTGTTTTACAGCACCGTTTCCTGTATGCTAGCTGCGAAGAGGCCGAGGCTGTTCTTTGTATGCAGCAGCCCGCGTGGTGAGGGATCGCGGCATCGATCAGCTCTCCAAGATCATATCGTCGCAACCCTCGTAAATATCTACAGTGGGAGCATCGCTGCAGCATCCAGGGCAGCAGAACCAGGCGCTGTGCACGACGTAGTGCACCACTGTTGACGGTGCACGGCGAAGGGCCACGAACGAGTACAGGGCGTTCTGTTCACCACGCCGTCACGTCGCTGCAAGCCACCGATAGACCACGGCGCATCCAAACGGCCCTTTTCAGGGCCGCCCCAACGTTTCCTGGCAGACCGCAGGCCTGCCTATCCCGTACTCCTCTTCCCTCTCTTCGCGGCCACTGAAACTTGCGCGCTAGGCCTATTTACCAGGTTATACATATAATTCACGCAAGCATAACTTCATTTCATGAAACACTACACTGCTTATTACCTGCTTCACTCATGCATTCTCCTGAGACTTCGTGCAGCAGCTGCAGGACACGTGGCCAGAATCATTCTTGTTTGCTGCCGCGACGAACGCTAAGCCTTTGCAACAAGGTTAACAAAGTACTCTTAGTGCGGTGCAGCTTTGTTCAGGGATGTTTATTAATGGAAGCATCGACATTTTATATAACAACTGCATAATTGCCTCTAATATCGCTTCATGGAAAGTACTGTACTGCTTAATTCCCACTTACTCGTGCATTCCACAGCTGCGGCACCTAGAACCATTGGCAGCTTTGTTCACTCCAGTGCTGCAGTGACGGCAAACTAGGCCTTGCGATAGGCATAAAATAGTGCGGTTTTGTTCCGTCGTGTATTTTTTTTTTTTTAAATGCATCATATTTCGAAGGTTAACGAGCACGGGAAAAGGCAGAAGTGTACGTGCGTGAATTCGATCTCATGTATGGCGCCACGTATGTGAGTGCTTTTTCTTTTCTTTTTTTAACATAAGTATCCGATGCGCTAGGCCTCCTAGACAAGGTTCAGGTGCGGTGTGCATTTGTATGGTAATCATGCATGGGGTGAGTGGTTGCCATGTTTTCAGTTCACTTTTATTGGCTGTTTGTTAAATAAAAGCTATATTGCCATTGGTGTTCATTTCACTGTGTCTAAAGAGCTGCTCTAGCCGAACCACGTAGCGATAAAATCGGAAATGTCCATTTCCAACTTGAATATAGGCCCCCAGTCAACAATTTGGAGTCCAATATAAACAGATGGAATTCTGTTTAGCTCTGCGCCAACATTTCTTACAAGGGAGTTGAAATTCTGGGAAATGCATGCATTTGTGAAAGTCAAACATGCTTCACATCCAATGAACACCATGTCACATATGCTAATAACATAAAAGCTCAATATTCTATCATAGAGCACACTATGCAATCTCCTGCTAGAGCATAGAGCACTGGTTCATATCAATATTTTCTTAAATCATGCACACTCACAGAGGTACTGAAAATAATTGAGCAGATGCCGATATCTTCAGAAGAACCTAAACTTCAGCTTTCTGTTTGATAAGACATATTCAAGTCCCATTCAAGGAATTAGATGAACAGTAACAAAAACAGTCATCCTTATATATTTTGTGGAATATCTCAAGGAAGAGTATAAGTGCACTTTTGCTGAATTTATACATAAGCGACGTAATTCATATCGAAAACAGTGTTCAGCTTTTATTACTCGATAGCACTGCTGCCATTTGAAGCTACCCAGTATTTATCTCGAATTTCCGTCATTTGGCTTCTCCCGCACTTTCACATTCAGTGCAATCTGCAATCAATAAAACACAATCTAACGGTCTTACGAATGAACTTAAACAGGTATTCCTGGAACTGCAAAAACAGCTACGAATGTACTTTTTGGGGCTGTAAAATGAGAACTATTGATTGTTGCAATAAATCTTCCAGCTGCAGGGTCTTGCACCTTTTTCTAAATAATGTGTAATTCTTTACCCTGCTCTACAGTTAACGTCTGCTGCTCCTTTATAAATGGGTCCAGGGCCTAAGTGAGTTGCTTTCTGTAACATCTAATTTATCTCTCGAGACTATCTAATATGCTGGTAAATAAAGAACTGCATTGAATTAAAATCATTGACTCCAGATTTGACTTAGAAATTAGTTGCAAAATTTTTAACTACGAAGCCTATTGAAATCTAATATGTTTGTGTCTATTTCTACCAGGAAGCCAAATGCAGCTAAGGAGTATTCAATCATTGAAATGTAGTTCGAATTCCAGTCCGTTCAGGTATGATGTTCATTAGAAATAACAATTCTAACCAGTAAGATGACCAGAACTTAGCAGCCCATAATGAAATTAAATTGCTTTCTTACAAAGAGTTAAAGCTATGCAGTTGAGACTAAGTAGTTATTCCTGCTGGGAGTTCATCTGGAAACTGGAAGGCATTTGATTATGGAAATTCAATTGGGACTGAAAATTCTAATTGGAAAGAAAATTGGAATATGAAAAAATGCCTAAATGAAATGAGGGCTTCAAGAAAAAATGTAAATTCTGACTGGAAACTCAATTGGATAATGCAAGACTCTCTAGCAGGATCTAGAACACATTTTACAAGTGAACCCTTGAAACTTAAAAGAGCACTGGCTGGTACTAGAGTAGCCAAACGAAGTGCCCAACCAGGCTAAAAAATTAACGTCAGTTGGTTTCATGCTTTTACATTTTTTTTCCCATTCAGACCAACTGGAAAACTCACTCGGCCACAACTTGACACCCTGGCATTTTTTAAATAAATGCATCACATCTTGAAAGTCCCTGCCGCAGCTTTCAGAATAACGACAGCATGGGCAAAACTACAGTAGATGTTAGTGCAGTATACACAAGTGCTGTCCCTGCCAAGTGAAGAGCCACAAAGCAGAGGACTGCCATCTTTACTACTGCCAATATAAACGTCCTTCTCAGAGCCACCCCATTGTTTCCTGGCAGGTCACGGCTCTTCAGCTTCATCGTCATGTTTTCTCATTTTAAGTCGTTTGTAGGACGTATCGGTCCTTCAGTGGTCTGTTATGCAGCACTGCATCCACTGATTGCAAAGCCATTAACCAACAGAGATATCTTTCACTTCGTGTGTGGCACAAAAACATCATGCATATAAAAGGCTACATGGCACTATTCCGTCTTTCTTTAAGGCACTTTCTTTTTTTAGCACACTCTAAAAACATTCCTGCAAAAAATGCTATAGCTTTTTTATGCAAAGCGACACGGCAATTGTTGTAGCTTGAAACATTTTCAAAACGGAAAAATAAATGCATATGGCGGCTCACAACCATTGTTTTTTGTAAAGTTATGTTGCTTCATAGGGAGTACTTGAACAACACATGTCTACATTACTTTGAAACAACATTCATGCGTATAAGGTACCCGTTGGATGTGAGCCTCACTACCTGTTGATGGTTTACAACTCGGAAAGAACACAAAAACGAGGGCACAAGCACAGATAATGCACATGTTTGCAGTCCCCACGACTGGTTGTATTCGTTCCTTTGTATCCCATGAAAGCACTCCGTTTCTAACCCCCAATGGCGTCACTAGGGTGTGTGACAACCGGTGCAGTGACGAGAGGCACCCGCCCCCCACCCCACCCCCCCAGGCTACCCCGCGGGGGGGCCCCCCCGCGGGGAGGGGAGCGCCGCCCCCCCCCCCCCCCCCCCCCCCTCACACATACACCTGACGCAATACCACCGCCGACTTCATCGTCGAGGCTTTCTTTCTTCGACGGGGGAAGTTTGTTTTTCATGTCGCACAACATGGTGCAAGCCGAAGCATTTTTTACTTCATTTCTTTTTAAGACTTCAACGTAACAAGCATACCCCACAACTATATTCACATATTTAAAGAAGCTAATTACGAGAGGCGTCATATTTTTTTTTTTTCTTAAGAAAGGCGCATTTGTGAAGAACTAAACAGAAGTTTTTGACAAACGAATTTTTAGATTGGGACCACAAAAATAAAAGGGCACATAAAAATCACGAGAATTGCAAACTTTGAGCGTGTAAAAATATTTGGTCTGATGCATGCACAGTAACTAAAAAGTTGCAAAGTGGCAGATATGCCACCAGTATTATAACATGGTGCCATTGTGGACTATATTTCGTTTACATCAGGCATAGCAGTGCCAGCAAAAACCTCGAGAACTGGCAGATGCGCTGTATTGCAGTTCAGATTTTTTTATGCTTCCACAAACTCTTCATAAGGAGTGTTGAAAGCTTTGAACACGCACAAGACAACTGCACTTACATCGGCATCAGTGACAAAGAATAAACTAATAGCGAACCAGCTAGAATGTTAGACTAAGTGTTCACGTGCAAAGATAGACATAGAAATGCCATTTGAGAAGTAAGCATGCTAATAGCGAAACGACAACCCGAACACACAGAAAAGAACTGAAGTTACAAAAACAAACAAGGAGTCATAATTGAGGCCTTCAACGACTACACTGTAAAATACAATGTTTAGAAAGGGACAAGCGCATAATTGAGTCTGCCGCACATACGAAATAAGCATACCCCTCGATCGATTCAATAAACAATAAAGAAATGGCTGGTGTACAAAAAGTGGGAAACACTGAAGCCATCTTGCTTTGAGCTACTAATTCCAGATATTATAAACGTTTTTTTTGAAAGCGGGTATTGATCCAAAGAGCATAAAGCAAAAATAAAGAAACAACCCCAAATGCCAAAATTTTCTTTTTCCAGTCTTTAAGGCTTCAAAGCTGATACTCGCTTTGTCAAAATCAATGCTTTTTGCCAGCTCACCTTCGAGAGATAATAATGTAAGATCTGAAAGCTCGCACGGACCCACCACAGGTGTAAAGCATTTTTTGATAAGCTTCAGTTTGGAAAACATCCTCTCACGGGATACAACAGACACTCCTATATTAGGAATAGCTGCAGGCTGGGGAGAGACTCTAAAAGATCACACCCCGGAGAAGTCCAATGTTGCCCAACTGTTGGCCTCTTCGAGTCCAATGCCAGCCGCTTTGAAGAGTGTCCTCAGCCAAGTAATTTCAATGAAATCTGCTCTATCAGACAGCTTGCTGTAGAAGGATGTGAGTTCGGAATACATACTTTGAGGCTTGAGCGGTTCCTCAGTAGAATAAAGAAATCTTTTCACTTCAAGAGGACCGTTCTGCGGCTTTAAAATCGCTTTTGATTTAATGCAGAGCTCGGCATAAAATATATCAGTGCAGTCCAGCATCATCCCCTTTATTTTCTTTCTGAAAACCCTGAACCTTCGACATGTTCCCCTACCATACTCTTGTTTAACTTCTGGGGTCTGTCTGCTGATATTCCGAGCTCATTTGATTTTACGAGTTTCTGCTCAATAGTGTTACACACTGTGGCCACACTCATCTTCGAGAAAGAGCTTGAAAGCCTCCAACTTTGCCACCACTTTGTGAAGGTATATAGGTGCTTTGTCTGCAAATGAAGTTGTGCAGCATTTACTATTTCAGGTACTGCATGCTATAGGTGCAAGCAACATAGAAAAGCAGTCACAGATTATTGTACCTTCCATGCAAATAAAAAGTTATCAATGAGCAGTGATGACTTGCTAACAGAAAACATTTAGTTTCAAAGTGGTCTTCAGCAGCGGAGTGACAGTGGGGGTCATCAGGTTTTATTTCATGATGGATTGACTTGTATCTCTCATTTTAACAATAACCTTCTCTTTCAGCAACAAAAGAGAGAAAGCCTTCTCTTGAGAAAAAGAACTTAAAGCCCACAGTAACGCAGCATGTGAATCGTCTTGCATATATTTCTCTAACTGCACTTCCTAAAAAGCATCCGTGTGTCAAGAAACCGGCGCACGTTTTTACTAAGCCGACGCGGCGCGAGGCCCGCGCGTCGCCGCATCGAAACTTCCAAAAGGTTCAGAAAAACCTCCTTCCCCGCTCGAGAGAGCGCGTAGCTTTGTACGCGTCGCCGTCACCCTGTTTCTCATCACCCGGCGATCACGGTGATTCATCATTCTGGAAAATGCCAGCTGTCTCCAGAACCTTCGTCGGCGCCTGACCAATGGCGACGCGTGGCTCGACGGGAGGAAAAGGAACCAGCAAAGCTAAGTGTGTGTGCGCGCTAGCCTTAGTGCGCCTTAACAGACAGATGCGGCGCGCCCTATTTATGAAGGCCGCGCCGCTTGTGTAGTCAATCAATCAGTCAGGCAGTGATTGCGGCGTGTTCGCAAGTGCGACAACTGGACTCCCCGGGATCACCCGCTGCTGGCAAGCCCACGGACCTGCGAGGGAGCGGCGCTCGTCTTGCATGGCGGCCACTTCGTGACTCTCGAGGCGTTGGACTGCCCGGTGAACAATTTGGTGTTGTTTTATGTGACTCTCTCGTTTTTTATCTGTGTTGTAAAGCCTCTGTGTTATTGAATACCTCTGTAGTTGCATGCTTAGCGTTTGTTTTTCTGTGAACCTCTCGTCTGTGCAATTTTAGTGTTTGTGTATTCCTCTGTATCGTCTCTTGCTGTGCATAAAGTTTGTTTTGTTTGATCCAGATTAAGTTGAGTGCCTGGGCTTCGTACTTTGCATTGACATCTCGCAAAAAACAAATGCGTTTGCACTTTGCCTCCAATAAAGTGCGGCTGCCATCACTGGGATTAAATATCACGACCTTGGGGCAAGCAGCTGAACGCGCCGCTGAGATGTCGCAACGTGTACATATATCATATACACGTCAACCTTTCCAGCATTACAGCTGTCGAATGCATGGCAGATATTCATATACCGCTTTGGACTGACAAGTTCAAAAGTGTACCATTTGTGTTTGTCTAGCATGAAAAAGCGAAATAAACTAAGGGAAAACTAAAAAGGAATGTACATTATGCATCGAAGAAGCACTAGTTATTAACACATAACGCATATTCATTCCTTTATTAATGATAAAGTGGCCTTCAACTATATAGTACAAAGCCTGAACATTTAGGAAGGTGCTGTGCCAGGCAGCTAATATTTTCACCTGTAGTAAAGCGCATCTCGGCGGTGTGGGCACTTAATTTTCTGTCCACACCAACATGCGACAACTGTATCATGTGCATTCCCAACAACTTTGTGCAAAGCCAGGTTAAAGTATTGCCGTCTAATTTTTTTTTTTTTTTTCGAAGCTTCAAACGCACAAATGTAAACAGTAGGCGTGTTCTTTGTACAAATATAATTTTCCGAGTGTTGAGCTCTGTATAGTGCAATCTGATAGCAAATTGTCGATGACTTATTATCGTCTGACTGTTGCACAGCGCATGTAAATAAATTCCCACGACGCTCTCTTTACGCGACGTTTTTGGACTTACCACTGCACCTAATAAACACTAACATGCACGTGGAACACCGGCGATCATAGATGGACACGCTGATGTCCGTCGAGACTTCGGCGTACCGCGCACTCATCACAGCACTCTCGTAGTCTCACACAGCCATCTCGTAGGACGTAGTCCGGACTGGTCCGGACATCGCAGCATCTCACGGAAAGCACAAACCGGCGCCTACACCTCTAGTCGTACAGCAAACAAAAATGACTTGATGCTTAGGCTAGAGACGCGCCGGCGGTACCCAGCTTTTTCAGCGCCGCTTGTATGTGTGTAGAATTCACAGCACCGCAGAGCACATTTAAACCTTAATACGAGCAGAAAGCGACACGTTGCGTGACGCATCTCATCACAGATGATAGCGAGAAAACTTTGAAGATTCAAAACTACATAACTATGAGGACCAAATGAGCGGGCGTGCGGGCCGCGGGCTGGTCGTCAACACCGCAATTACATGCGCTTGCGCTCTGGTCGTGCTTGCCACCCTGCCGCGGTCCAACTCACGTAAACCTATCATCATGTCATAACGTAGTCTATCACCCATTATAGGCACTATTCTGCCACTGTACTATTCTTCGTAATTTCACATTTCACTTATACAGTATACATATGCTTCTTCGCACACGTCGTATCAACTTTGATTTGGCTACATTTGGTTGTTGCTACAACCACACATTCGGTGGTCTCGGATCCGTCTGGCTTTTCCGATGTATTCCAAGGCTCATCCTTACGTAAACCTGAACTCCACCGATATTTCCCGGATCCGTCCGGCTTTCCCGACGTACCCCAGAAAAAAACACATCGGGTCCACCCCTGATCGGGTCCGTCCGCCGTACCTCTGAAAAATATTTCCCTAATCCGTCCGACCGGAGAAAAACGCACCGGGTCCGTCGGACGTACCTTTAAGACTATTAATCGGGTCCGTCCGACGTACCTTTAGCCACACCCTTTCATTTTACATGAACGCTGACCATTACAACTACCACTACTACGGCCCCACGGCTACACGGCTCGGCGGTATTTGATCTTTAGGCGGGTTTCGACAAGAACACACATAAGATGAACGCGCAGCGCAGGCGCAGATTCAATCTCCGAAGTCGTCGTCACAAGCACCTAACGAAGGCGTTCCTAGCGCAAGGTGAAATCACTCGCGCGACGTTTTCGAGTTATAACACACACACGCACGCACACACACACACACACACACACACAGAACGGAAACGACTGCGCCATTCATTCATTCATTCATTCATTCATTCATTCATTCATTCATTCAAAAACCTTTATTTATGAGGATGACCTGAGGCCTAGAGGGGAAGAGGGTGCGTTAGGGGAGGTTGAGGGCGCCAGACTGCGACATGAAGTCTAGCAGGGCACTAAGCTTGCGCTTGGCGTTGGTATTGGGGGCTGTGCAGTCTTCGTAACTCTGAATGTGGTGAGCAGATGTGTAGCGTGCGCGCAGGCCAGCCGTGCCAAGACAGGTCCAGATCAAGTGCTGCAGATCAACTGAGTCAGCAGGGCAGTTGGGGCAGCTGATCTTTGTTCGGCGCCATTGACTCAGGGTGTCCGGTGTGTACGCTGCACCGGCTCGCGCCTTGTGAGTTAGAACTTGGGCAGGACGAGAGAGGCCGGAAGGGATCGGAGGAGTAATATCGGAGACAAGGTCCCGCAACAAACCCCTCCGTTCATGTTTAAGCCGCGTGATGACAGAGTCCGGTGTGATGAAGGAGACGGGAGAACAGTAAGGGTGGTCCGAGTTGGACGGGCCCACATCAAGGCTATATGCCGGCGATCTTCCTCTATAGCTGCGCGCCAGCGGCCTCGAGGGCTATTCTGTTCCCAGTTCCTTGTGCGTGATGTTCAGGTGTCCAATGAATTCGTACCGAGACTTGTGAGGTCTCTCGCAAGTAGCGGCAGGGCTGTTTGATGCGGTGTTGCACTGAGGTCTTGTAAGAACGGGCTTACTGTCGGTGCACATAGATGTGGATGAAACGATATGTTCCTTTGGTGCAGTGTTGAAGGGCCTCGTCGATGGCCGTTAACTCGAGTTCAGTTGCGGACCAGTACCTGCGACCACTATGGCTAGTAGCGTGCAGCTGTGAACCCTCCCGGCAGTAAGCGGTGGTTGCAAACGTGATGCCGGTGTCATCGTCATGATATAGGGCGGCGTCGGTATAAATGCGGAGACCGATGTGCTGGTCTTGTGTATCAATTATGTGGCGTTGTCGGTGATTTCTTCCTGGCCCTTTGGTGTTGGTTGGAAGGGGTTTTGGATCCGTTACCAATGTTTCTGTCCATGGTGCTGTAAGGTGGGGCAATATGGGCAAGTGAAGGTTTGCTTCGTCAAAGATTCGAGTGAGGAGGCGATGCCCGTTGGGTGTGTGACGCAGGCGAATTTCAGGATTGGCTCGAAGCGGTGCATCCACTGGTGGGAGTTGAGCGAATCTGTGAAGCTCCGTGATGCGTGTGTGTACTGGTAGACCAGTTATAACTTTCAAGGCAGAGTTATAAAGTGTCTTGTAATTGGCTGCGGTCAAGTCAAAGTAAGGGGCACCGTAGCAGAGCTTAGCGAGCAGAATAGCAACGGTGAGGCGACGCGCTCCGTCCCTGCGCTCTTGCTGCTGAGCCGTTTGATTAAGTGGAGCGTTGGCTTCCATTGAGATTTTAGCTGTCGGATCCAATCCTTAGCAGTACCATGTTGATTGATGGGAACGCCAAGTATCCAGAGATGACCTTCCGCCTCGGCATTTCGCCGCGGGCGGCGCTGTTCCGTCGAGGCGACGTAAAATGCCTCGATATAGCAGGGTGAAGACACCGCCTTCGACGGCGCCATGTTGGGGCAAGCGCAGATACGGCGGGCTGGATGGATAAAACTTTATGGAGCGTCGGCCCGATTTCTTTTTCAGCCACGGCCGGTTTCGAGGGAGAGCGCGCGCTGCAGCGCGCTCTCCTTCGAGACCGGCCGTGGTTCAGCACGCACTTGCGCTAGCAGGCTCAGCTGTGTAACGTTTTTGCACACATACTCGCAATCCTGGGCGCTTTTTTGCTCGAAAAAAAAATAATGTGAAAGCAACTACTGCTTGCTAGCATGCGTAGTTCAAAGAGGAAATGATCAAATTGCAGATGGTAAGTATTTACTCTTTCGCCGTCTCGGATGTTCAAATGCGGTTATTTGTTTTATAAAGCAATGCATTTTGTACTGCCGGACATGAATGAGTTTATGAGGTGCATAACATTCAGTTGCGTCTATTGCTATAGATCAACAACCATGTCTACGTTTCAGTCAGCCGTATATCGAAAATTATTTGTATCGCCCATCGTAAACCGTAGAAAAGATACAGCAAAAAACGATGCGTAAATCAACCTTTAACACGTGTCGCACGCTGATGCACACGGCATTTTATTCCAAAACAATCCTCATCAAGGCTTTGAAGCTGATTTTGGATGCGCGCCTAGGAGACATCTTTTAATCAAGGTTGGCGCCAGCTACAGTTTTGCTGCCGTACCCATCATTCGATTTTTCTGGTTGACTTAGCCAACTCAAGTAAATGCGCAAGCACTTCATCCCAAATCGCTCTAACAGTCTGTTCATCAGCTTTGGGTGTTCAGCGATACGTCTTTGATAGTTGCAGTTTTCTCTTCATGAAATACAAAATCTTATCTCATTCCTTTTTATGCAAGTTCAATTCATTTCCAACTTCGCATTCATCTCTGACAAGACAAGCAGCCAAAGCATGTAAAGATATATAACACAAGCTGACCTTAGAGAGAACTTGGAACAGAATAGCAGCAAACGGAACGCTTACTGGCAAGTTTCATAACTGAGCACCTACTCTGACCTAAAGCGTTTGCTTATTTTGACTTCAAATGTTGAGTCTACTACTTCGATGTGCTCAAGCAGTGCCATTAATTTAGAGTTTAGATTAATGGGCACGATATTTGCGCTGTCTGTCTTGTGCATATCCTTTTCGATCCTATGTCTGTGCTCATAATTTCATGAGCACTGGTAAGTAGTGCCTTCAGGAACGATAGATGGCACTGATGGGTAGCCTTTTCATCCTTCACCTTTTTTACTTCACTGCCCCCTGCCAATAGTTCATCATTCTTTGCTTGAGCATACCTGGGGCTCATTTTTAACATCTCGGCATAGGCCCTGTATGGCTTTCTAACACTCTTGAGAAACTTCCTAGTGATTGACACCTTTGGCACCAATGGTTAAAGTATGATTTTCGCAGCCGTAGGCCTGACAAGCTTGTCATAGACAAAGAGGCTCGATGGTGAAGTCTTGTTATCACAGCAGAGCCATTAGAATAACTCATTAAGTTTTTTCAGTCCTATAATTTTACTAATGGATCACAGCAGTCCGCGCTATCTGCTTCACTTGCTGCTGGGAGGTGCTATGTTACACAGTGCATTTTTTTTTTCAATTAATTCCATCAAATTTCCAATGGCTCATAACAAATTTACTTGCAAGCAAATATTTATTATGCTCTATGTTTCCCTCCTTTACGAAAATTTGATCTGTATTAAGCCCAGTGCCATATGCGTTATATTTTTGCCCCCAGTGCTGTGACATCATTCCAGTTTTCTGCTAACTTGGATGGCAAAATCTCGAGGCAGCCAGTTTGGAGCAGTTTTGGAGCAATATTGCATTTTGGAGCAGGATGGAGCAGGAAAAGCAGTTTGGAGCGGAATGGAGTAAATGGAGAAGCACTTCCACCCCTGCATGCCATCCGTCGCTCTCCATTGTATTATTTCCCGAGAAGGAGAGAGGGAATGAAATCTGTGTGAATCTGAAGCCTCGGCGGTTGTCACCAGCTTTCAAAATCGAGTGTAAAGGGGAGCGATCGAAACGGAGCAATCATTCCTTTGACAAATACCAGGCTCGACCTTCTCCACATGTTCTTGGTGCGGCTATGAACACAGAAAGGCAGATCCTCACCAACAGATATTATTGTGTGACACTACGCGAATGATACTAAAGTCGAGTGTCACTCACTCATCATCATCATCATCAGCCTGACTATACCCACTGCAGGGCGAAGGCCTCTCCCATATTTCTCCAATTAACCCGGTTCTGTGCTAGCTGCATCCACTTGACCCCTGCGAACTTCTTAACCTCATCCGCCCACCTAACTTTCTGCCGCCCCCTGCTACGCTTTCCTTCCCTTGGAATCCAGTTTGTTACCCTAAGCGACCATCGGTTATCCTCTCTTCGCACTACATGTCCTGCCCATGCCCATTTCTTCTTCTTAATTTCCACTAGAATGTCAGTAACTTGAGTTATTTCTCTGACCCACTCTGCACGCTTCCTATCTCTTAATGTTACCCCTACCATTTTTCGTTCCATAGCCCTCTGAGTTGCCCTCAACTTTGGTTAGCCTCCACGTTTCAGCCCCATAGGAGTTAGTACAGGTAAGATGCAACTGTTGTATACTTTCCTCTTGAGCGATACCGGTAAGCTGCTAGTCATAATCTGCGAGTGCTTGCCAAATGCGCTCCATCCCAATCTTATTCTTCTTGTTATTTCTTTTTCATGGTCCGGATCTGCGGTTACTACCTGTCCTAAGTAGACATATTCGCCTACTACTTCCAGTGCTTCGCTACCTAACGTAAACTGCTGTTCCTTCCCGAGGGTGTTGAACATTACCTTAGTCTTCTGCATATTGATTTTTAAGCCTCACTCACTGAAAGTTACACTAAATTTTCCCGAGTGACTACAACATAGCAGACGCAATTGTCCATATATTTAGCTTATAAGCCCTCACGCTGAAAATTCAAAAATTTTACACTTTAAAAACACAGCGCGCTACTCCGGATGCCAAGCAATGCGATGTTTCGACCTGCTTCAACGTTGAAGAAGGCAGACCAAAATCTTTTGCGCACAATGCTAGATTGGGAAGCCAAAAACCGCACAAAGCTCGTGCTTCCACGCAGATGGGTGAAACGGCGTGAGATAATGTCATTCCAAACAGAAGTGGGTAACTGCGTTAGACGAGTACAAAAATATGCTGTAAAACACTGGCTTTTTTTTTTTTTTTTTTTTTTTTT
>JAJIZL010035904.1:14102-36104 GCA_023969395.1 Amblyomma maculatum | reverse complement strand
TCATTATTTAGAAGTAGTAGTAGTAGTAGTAGTAGTAGTAGTAGTAGTAATAGTAATAGTATTATAGGCTCTCTCAAGCTAGTGCCGCATCTAACATGATGCCCATTGAAAAAGCATGCGCCGCTAATCGCTAGGCTGCTCGGCTCCTGGGGGCGGTAGATGCTAGGCGGAACAGCCCGCTTTCTTTGTCTCTTCTGTCGTTTTGTCCCTTGCGGAGCCACCGTACCAAGCAAACCCAAATACGCCTCCGGTTGTGGTGCTGGTGGTGGTGGTGGCTGCACCGCTCGCCGAATTTCATCACGGATGATGTGCACGGTAGAATAATTATTTGCAGAGGGAGCATTCAAGTGGAGGTTTTGCAGCTCTTCGCGGACAATGCTCCTCACAAGCTCCCGCAATGCCTCGTCCCTGGCTGCTGGCACAGACGCCCAGCAGGGTGTGGCCGCTACGCTTATCTGGCGGCCGTATTGGGTACTCCGTTCCTGCAGGGAACGTTCCATGCTGGTAGCTTCTCTCGCGAAATCTGCGACAGTTCTTGGGGGGTCGCGAATGAGGCCAGCGAACAACTGCTCCTTCACCCCGCGCATGAGGTGCCATACCTTCGTTGCCTCAGGCATGGTAGGGTCGGCCCGATTGAAAAGCCGCGCCATGTCCTCGACAAACATGGCCACACTCTCATTTGACTGTTGAGACCTTGAACGAATTGCAATCTCTGCGTTTTCTCCGCGCGCACTCGAGCTGAATGTTGTAAGAAACTCACGGCGAAAGGCTGCACAGTTGACAAAGGACGCCTCGTGGTTCTCAAACCACGTCTTGGCCGAGTCTTGCAGCCCGAAGTACACATTCATTAGCTTCCGCTCGTCGTCCCATTGGTTAAATGCAGCCACATGGCCAAACTGGCCAACCAGTCTTCCTCATCCTCTAACCGGTCACCATGAAATGATGGCGGTGATCGCGGTGCGAGAAGGACGAACGGTGGGTGGGGCGTTGCTTGAAGGCTGACTTGTCTGGCTGCTCGTCGTGGATGTCATGGTTCGTAGCGGGGTGGACAGCGGTTCAAACTCAGGTTGTAGGCCTCAAAGGCTACGGCTGGCTTTATGGACAGGAGTCGCGTCCACACGTTCATGAGCAGCGTCACTGACGTCTTCGGGGGCAACGTACATGGGATCTAATCCTGCACAATCCACCAAATGTCACCAACACACGTACCAAGCAGCACAGCAACCGAGCTGGCCCTTTTTAATCAAGCGAAACTCGAGAGAGACCAGAATGACGCTTAGCCACGTGCCAAGACATCTGACCACTTGGTGGAGCCAGAAGATGGTCAGCGGTGTGGCAATATAGCACTTACTGAGCTGAGTGTTCACTTTCTCCACGTGCGCCGCGATAGCACGCGCCAGCGTTCCAGGGCGTCGCCAGAGAGTTGATGTGCTGATTGAGAGCTCTTGAATTGAGACTCGAAACCACTGTCTCTAGAGCAGTGTCTGGTGATCTTTGAGGCTGAGAAGCCGATAGCTCCTTGGCCTGCTCACGGCATCGAAAGTTAATTCTGGCTTGGTATATAAAGGCGCTAACATACGCAGCCCAGTGTCTTCATCCTCTTTTGAGGATCGGTTGGCTTTGGCGTTGGTGACATGGGACGCCGATAGTATCTTAAATGGCTTAGGCAATGACATAGAATGGCGGTTGACTTGCTTCCTGAGCCCCTGTTACGTAGTGGATACCGGCGCTATTGCCTCATTGTATTCCTCTGCGGCCACGTCACCTGCGCTGGCTGCTACGCTCAGCGTGCAACGAGGAGCTACGCCTGCGTGTTGGACGCCAAATGGTTCCGCCAACAAGATGTCGCCGTCAAGATCTACTCCGACCAGAACCTCGACCCATGCCAAGTAAGCTGAAAAAATTTGAAATGCGCGGCTAGGCGTGAAATACGGCCTCCCAGCGGGCCGGCGTTTACGGCGTGCTGTCTCTGTTATCAAGCTGCGAATTTCACATTGCTGTGTATGCTCACAATATGAAAACTAGGGTCGATAATTTAGCCAGCGCACTGAGGCTTCGTTTTTCGCTGTGTTCTACAAGATTAGTTTTGGTTTGCGGGGTGTGTTGTCCGAAAGTGATTCGGGTTGTGAGGAACACCGCAGTGATGGGCTGGAGATAATTTCGGTTACCTTAGGTTATTTAACATGCGCGGTCGCTGTAGCACGGGCACCTGGCGTTAGACACTGACCCAAACGCTACTGTCGCGCTTGGGATCGAAACCATTGCCCCGGTTCGGTATCTGAGCGCCCATGATCATCGAGCCACCTAGGGTGGGACCTTGCATGAAATGATGCGTGACCATTTCGTTTATGCACCATTTCGTTTTTTAACCGGTTGTAGTTTACAACATGAGAACTCCCGAGAATGTTCAAGTTGGTTGTTTGAAGGAAATGCTTGAAACAGTCTCACTTCTAGAGACATAGCTGCAGATGAGAGCACAGATAATCTATCATTTGATTAAGCGCTGATTGGTTGCACTAAGCTGCACTTGACTTCAACGCATCAGTGCACGGATGCCAAAGCAGTCGCCACACTTTTTGGTGAGGTTGCTTAACATAAACAACGTCTGCGGCCTACTTTTACATCGATAGCCCTACTAATTCATTATAACCCAAAATGTCGCTTGGCTTCAACTCAATGACTTTGAAATCATACCAAGGTGAAACAAAGCGCACACACAATGAATAACAATGTAAATTTCTTACTTCTCCGCCGATATTTGAGCAATCTCGGTAACGCTGACCTCAGCCGCGCAATAAGAGATGAAAGGAACGCCCCGCCGCTGTAGCGCATGGGCCAAGACGCCCGGCTACTGAACCATAGTATCTTGCTTCGAGCCCAACCTCCGCCGGCTGCGTTTCGATGGAAGAGAAACAGAGACGCGTCCACGGTCTGTGCGAAGGCTGTACATGCCAGAGATCCCCAGGTGGTCATATATTACGCCGCAGCCCTCCACTGTAGCACTTGGTTTTCTTAACAGCGTAAGCTCTTAATATGTTAGGGTCAAAGCCTTTCTATGTGCAGAAAGACCCAGTTGGCAGTACATAACCGCCCACTTCCTCGATGCACGCCGAGCCTCCCTGATGTGGAGGTTTGCAAGATGCATCTTACCAATCAGAAGGCGTGCCTTCGTCCCTGCGACGTCAGGAATGATTGACCTGTGTCCCTTCTGCTTGGCCCGAGAGACAGCGGAGCACATCTTTCTTGACTGCCTAATTCCCGCAGCACTCCTAGAGCGTCTGAGAGATATGTTCGGCCTCCCCGGGATCCCATACCCCACCGTGCGCTACTTGAACCCGCTTCCAAAGGAAGGGCGTAAGCAGCCTGTCTTGACACTGGCAGAGGTCAACTATCAGGTGCGATTGGCCCGCTGCAAAGCGGCCTACTCGAACAAGACTCTGAGCTTCCATGAAGTCAAGGCCAAAATCAGAAAAGAACTATGGTTCCACCTAGAGAGAGAGAGAGACGCCACTTATGGAGAAAGAGGTTTTTTTGAAGAATGGGGACACCCCATGGTGATCTTCAAGGAAGAAAACGGAAAACTCGAAGTGAGACATTAGAAGACTTGCTCGCGTCAGGCTTCGACCCACCGGGGTGGTGCGGACGTGGTGCATATGCACTACGACCCCGCCCCGGTGGGAACAGGCCGGATTGCATGAGCCCCTTGGCTGCGAAAAGCCAGCTCCCCGAAACAAAAATCCTCCCAAACCTTATGGTGCGGGAGGCCTTGCCTGTGGTAGCCGTAGGATGATGATGGCCGCAGGTTGAGGTCTGTACCCTCACAGGAGGATCGCACTTAGTGCATCCTTCCTTCCATCTGACAAGGCAAGCCTTTCGAAGCGCATAGAACGAAATCTCGTGCGTGAGGTTTGTGCGCGCGCCGCCGGGGTGGTGCAGTGGTAAGACGCCCGACTACTGTGCCGGAGTACCCGGATATGATGATGATGATTATAAGCTCTTTATTTACTTCCAAAGAAGGGGAACCAGCCCAAAGACTGGTTGCACTGCTTAGAGAAGGTCAGTAGGGATCCCTTGGGACTCTGCGGCCTCCAATGCGCGCAAAATGAGCTGGCGCTGTTGGGCGAGCACGTTGGTACGCAGGACGGACTCCCACACATCCACTGTAGCTGTATTGTCTGTGCTGTGCCGTTTACATGTCCACACCATGGGAATGAAAGTGGCCGGTTGTGAGCAGTGTTCGCAACTAGGTGCAATAACATTTGGGAAAATTTTGCTATATATCCATGGGTTTGGAAAGGTTCCTGTTTGTATTTTGCGCCTATGGACGGCCTCGCACCGGGATAGTTCCCAATGTGCAGGGGGGTATAGACACCGCTAGAGCCGATAATGCTGGAGGATGTCCGTGTATGAAACAAGGCGTGAATAAGTGCCTTGGGGAGTGTCAGAGGAAGCGGCAGGCTGAGGAGGGTGCTCCGCCCGGTAGCTGAGTTCTCGGGCTAGAGAATGCGCCTGTGCGTTCCCGCTGAGCGCCTCATGGACTAGGGCTCATATGAGAAATCGAGGTGTAGACGGTAAGGGGAGAGATCGGAGAATAGTGTGCGCCTGTCGGGATATACGACCTGCATCGAAGTTACGAATTGCCTGTTGTGAATCGCTAACGACTACTTTGGCGGAGGGGTCGGTCAGAGCTAACGCGATTTCAACTTCTTCCGCGGTGGTACCAGTTGCAGTGTTGAGAACGCTTCAGGCGGTGCGGTGCCAATGCAACCGCAACCATAGCGGGGCGAAGGTGGTGGTGGGAGGCATCTGTGTATATAACGTCGGGGCGACCGGTAAAACGTTTGTGGAGTTGCCGGGCTCGGTCGGCTCTGCGCTCTGTATGATACCGGGTTCGAAGCCGACCTCGGCGGCTGCGTTTCGATGGGAACGAAATGAAGAGGCGGTCGTGTGGAGTGCGATGTCAGCGCACGTTAAAGATCCCCAGGTGGTCGAAATTACTCTGTAGCCCTCCACTATGACTCTTCTTTCTCTCTATCCTTCCCTCCTACCATCCTCCCTTCCTCTACGGCGCGGTTCAAGTGTCCACAGAAACGTGTCACAGATATTGCGCCTTTCCCTTCCTGAACCAATTATTATTATTATTTACATTTGTTGCCGAGATATGTAATATTCTGCTAGACTGCGTGAGAGGGGTTCTTGTTTAGGGTTAAGGAAAAAAAATCATCCGCGTGCCGATGAAACTGTTTACACAGGTTTGGGGTGCGACCAATCCGGTGCACACCTCTGAAAAAGCAAATTCTCACCAGAAAAAGATTGGCTACCTTGGTGTACTATTTCACCACAAATTCTTATGAATACTCTAAGAAGCCTTAGGACCTCAGTCCCCAGCGGCTGCAAAGCAGCAGACCACGGTGGCAGTCAGACTTGCAACGCAGCAAAGGCTGCTAAGAATCTATGGCTCCGAGCAGACCGCCACTGGGAACTGACCTTGGTAACCTTTAATACTAGAACCCTAGCTAGTGAGGCTAGTTTAGAGAGGAATAGTGATTTTAGGAGGCCAAATGAGGCATATGCTTTACGGAAGTACGAGCATGTATTGTGTATTGAGGTTTGCCTGAGAAACGAGAACTATCAGTAGAGTTCCTTGTCAATAAGCAACCCAACTAACCGAAACATTTGAGCGTGCACTAGCGCCATCCTCATCCGTCGCGACGGATGAGGATGGCGCTGGTACACGCTCAAAGGTTTCCGTTAGTCAACATAAATACCCAAGCAAGCGGAAGGTTGGACAGCCGTCGATGTAGCTCAGTTCGAAGAGCACTGGACGCGACATTCGGAGGTCGTGGGTTCGACTCCCACCATCGGCGTGTTATTTTTCCTTCAGCTTTGCATTTAATGTTCTTTATCCCGATAATCACTATAAGACTAATTCCTGTCTATGCCAACAGTATAAACATTAAAAAAAAAGAACAGGAAGAAACCCAACGTTTGCCTTGCACTCGTGACTGTTCGCCCCCAAACATTCATTAATAAAGAGCCAGCCGTTTCCCTTTCAGTTGCGTGCAATAGTCTGCGACGGTCTCGGAAGTCTGGAGGTCGCAAAGGTAGTGTGCGTGTGTGTCATCAGCCAGACTGTATAGTGGAGGTGTCGACTGAGGATACGGGCACATAAATTAGGCGCCCTGATGCGACCTGGGTGTGGGTTTGGTTCTGTGTGCCGCCATGAAAAAGGCGAGCAGTGTCTGCCTCCGGACTGAATACAGTGCATATAGGCCTGACTCAGGTCACATGTAGCTTCCTTTGCCTCCAATGGCTATGTATTTCGCATTTGTGTGACGGAATTTTGTTCAGTACCTACCATACGGTGCATTGTGCATACGGAAGAGAGCAGGGGAAATTGTCATTTCTCTAAGTGACACCTCTCCATACTTCGTACTTGCACGTTCTCTTGCAGAAAGATTGACGATCGATGGTCCCCAGCATGCTGCAGCCACGCGGAGGACGCGGGTTTCCAAGACGGCGAGCTTCAAGAAGAACCCAGTACGTCCAGCAAGCCGCCTTCCGCCTTTTGCGCACCGCAACACTGCATGCCTTTCAGTTGTGTTCAACTACAGCCCTTTCAAGCATGAATACCTCCAGCTGGAGGGCTAATCATGTTACTAAATTATAGAGACACGCTCTGTGAACGTACGGTGTCACCTTACTCGTGGAGATCCAAGCTGTTGCATGCTACGACTGAGAGTAGCAGGTGGCAGCGGAAAGTTCCTTGAAAGCTATCGAAAAATTGCGTCTCCTTATAACTGCACCACCGCTTCAGAAAATGTTCAGCTTCCTCGTGGCTTGCGCGCGTGGCGACCTTCACACATCGAAGTTTTAGCAATGTATCGAGCTCAGGCTCCATTTCAAAAGCGATAAAATGTTGGTCGTTAATAGCCGCTAGCATATTGGCTGTTACGTACGTGGTGCCAAAAACGTGCAACTTAAAATTTCACGCGCTCAGGCATATAGGCGCAGCAAGCGTCGGTTAAAGAATGTTCAGCGCACATTTCAAATTTCGCGCTATCCTGCCCCCTTTCGCCACTAAGGGCAACCCTATGGGAGATGGCAGCCGTCTGACTTCAAAAAGAGAAGAAACAAATGCACAGTATGACGCCAGCAGCTTGATCTGATTGCTATCTCTGCTCTTACGTAAACGTGTTGATTCTGGGACAGGCATTATAAAAATAGAACAGCGAGAAAATAAAGACAGCAGAAACGAAAGGGACGAGCACTCGTGGCGGAGTACTTTGGTTCCGTTGCTCTTCATTCCATAACATGTTATTCATGCAACAGTTTTCATGCTTTCCGTCGCGGCCATGTCGTCACTAAATCTGTAGCAGAGCGAACCTTTTTTGTCATGATTTTAACCCCACAGGAATATTCTAGCGCCACTTTCGTCGCATCGCAAAACTCGAACATTAACCCCTGTAAAATTGCGCAACTGTGTTAGGCTTCTTGAGGTAACAGCGCGGAACACAGGACGGGAGCACAAGATTAGAGAATGACACAACGAGCGCTGACTTTCAACGACTTTCAATGTATTAGGCTGCACTCCGAAACTAGTAACAGCGCTGTGCAGCTACTTTTGTCCAAAGAGTGCCCGCGATTGTAAATTATCCTTTTTTTTAGCACCACTCTAATAAGTTGCAATAATGACTTTTTTTCTCAAGCCAGACGCGCTCCGGCGGATGTCCGACGCTCTGTTTGCGTGGGTGGACGCAGTGTCCCACCGCTTTGAGAACTTAAACATCCGAGGACGCATGTAAGTTCACTTTGTCACATATACAGTTATGCTGTAATTGGCACTGTTTGCTGTTATGCTGTAATTGGCATGCTGTAACAGTCTTGAAGACTCCCGTCCGCGGATTCCTTTGCGTGTTGTTCGCGCATGTGCTACAGTTTGCAACTCGCTCATTCTCAGTCCCTTAATCCGTGCCGCTGTTAAATCATACATATATTCTACCTTACAGTCGTTATCTCATCACGAGCAAATACCGCACGAGCCATAAAGCCCCGATCAACAAGCCGCATAAATGTGCCCGCGTGGCCCAGAGATAGAATATCTGACCCGAAATGCTCGTTTCCACTCACCCTCTTATCGGAATCCGAGTTGGCACCTCCTACGAAACCGGCCATGTCACGGCGCTGTGTGACGTCATCGAACAACCCTGCGATGTAACAGCGCCCGGTCGTGTCAGCTACCACAGCGAAATCCAACATTTTTCGCTCCCAATGCCAACATTCCGACGCCCGAGTTTCTGGAAAGCAGAGACGCCACCACGTTATTATGACGTCGAGGGAGTAGGCCTCAGATTGTTTTGTCTACCATTAACTCGTGTTTGCTTTTACATTTTACTCACTTCACATTATATCATACCAATCTCTTGCTGCAACAATATATTTGTGTACTAGTCCCAGTCAATTCCACACGTACACATCTGTGCTATCAATTCATGTATTTTATTAGTTTGCGGTACTTTCATTTTTCAATACCTTGTACGGTATGAACTCAACGAAAAACGTACTGTTTTGACAGTTCTCTCAAGTGTGACCAAAGAACCCCACAGAATACTCTGTTAAATTCATTTGCACGGTATGTTCTAGCTTGGGCATCGTGCCCTGGGCCTCCTCAATTTAACAATAACGGCCTGGAGCCTAGGGGACCCATCAAAAATGTCTTGAAAGTATAAGAATCATCATCATCATTATCCGGATCTTACCCTTTGTATGGTAAAGGTCTTTCGCATTTCTCCAGCTAGCCCGGCCGTGTACCAGCCGCACCCACCTGAGCCCTGCAAACTTACTAATCTCAATTTGCCATTTAAATTTATTCCGCCCCCTGCGACTTTCTTTCCATTCGGATCCAATTTGTTACCCTCAGCAACCTTCTGTTATCCTCTCTTTGTACTACATGCCCTACCCCTGGTGGTTTCTTCTTCTTCATTTCGACTAGAATGTCATATTTTCGAATTATATCTCTGTCCCGCTCTGCAAGCATCCGATCTCTTAACGTTACGCCTACCCTTTTCCGTTCCACAGCGCTCTGCGTTGCCCTCAAATTAAGTAGAACCCTTTTCATTAACCCTTATGTTTCACCCCTATAGGTAAGTACCGGTAAGATGCAGTTGTTATGTACTTTCCTCTTAAGCGATACCGGTAAACTGCTAGTCATAATCTATGAACATGTGCCAAATGCGTTACATCCTAATCTTATTTTCCTAGTTATTTTCCTTTCGTGGTCCGGATCGGCGGTTACTATTTGTTCGAAGTAGGCATATTCGCCCATCACTACCAGTGCTTCGCTACTTATTTTCTTTTCCGAGACGGTTGAATATTGTCTTACTCTTCTGCACAATATTTTAAGGCTGCTTACTTTGTCTATGAAATTTATTATCCTTCGCTGTTCGTCTCCTAAGTAACGCAGCAAAGCAATAGGATGAACAAATCGCAGATTGCTTGAATAATCTCCATCAACCCATATCCCTAACTGCTCCCATTTCAGAATACTTCCGCTAAGCAAGCTGTAAATTTACTGGGGAGATCGTGCCTCCTTGCCTAACGCATTTTTATGGAAATTTCGTTACTTTCTTTATAGAGAACTACACCATGCAGCCAATATACATACCTTCCAGTATTTTAACATATGGCTCATCAACGCCCTGATTTTGCAATGCCTTCAACCTGCTGATTTTGCGACTTCGAGTGAATGGTTTTTTGAAAGAAATGAATGCTATGCACAGGAACTGGTCACATTCCGGTCATTTTTGTATCACTTGGTATCGATATCATCGACGGTATTGTGCCCTTATTTGCCCTGATTTTGTTAGTGATTGCCTTAGTAAATACGTTGTACGAAACGGACAGAATTACCTGATTGGTCTTGAAGTTTTAAGTTGTTAGCGTCCTCCTTAAGAATTCAATTAACTCTACTGTTCCACCAAGATTGTCATGAGACATTGCTTATACATTGTGGCCACTTTTTCTAGCGCAATATTGTCACCGTCCTTCAATAAATCTGTAGTTACCTGATCCCGCCCAGCCATTTTCATAGCTTTAAACGTTTTCGTGACCACGTCCTTCGTTGCTAGCGGAGCGTTCGATTAACACTCGCTACTGTCAATATCATTATTTTCTTATTTCGTCTATGTATAGGTCAATATAGATCTGCTCGGATACTCTGATTATCGTGTCCATATCAGCAATGGCATTGTCGCCTTGTACTTTAAAGCAAATATTCGTTTTTTGCCGATGGCTAATTTCCTTTTCACCGATTTCAGGCTACCACCGCTATTATGATCACGTTCGATTTTAGCCACATACTTCCTTATGTGAGACACTTAACGTGTATTGATTAGCTTTGACAGGCCTGCCAGTTCTATCCTGTTTGTTGGGTTGGATGAGACTTGCAATTGCTGTTTCGGCCCTGCAGTTTGGAAAGAGCTGAATTAGAAGGTAACAGAAGCTTGCTATTGTGTGGTTCGTAGGCCCAGCAGGTATGACTGGAAGGAAAGCCGAAGCTAATGCGCAAAGATCTGGCTAAGCATTTTGCTTTGGATGCAAATTAATTATAGTCACTTTTGAAGAAAATTAAAACGTCATCGGCGTGTCTACAAATCCTCGCTAATTTTATACTGTCACTTTTGTTTCATGGACTTCTTCAGTCAGATTAAAGAGAGGCAGTACATAAGGCAATGCAGGAACACATATATGGCCCCTCCGTTTCAAGGCGGGCTAATTTCACAATATATAGGTCGACATCGACAAAAGGATCAAAGGCGCAAAAGCCTACCAAGTATTATAGCTGCTTAACATTTAAAAGCCGCGTTTGCAAATAACTAAGTCGGGCTCACAATAACGGACACAGATGTAACGAATTATCGAATAACAGGAACTAAAATCAAAGTTTGGTGGGTCTACGGTTTACATCTTTGGCGGTTCTTTCTGTAAAGAAAAATTTCAAAATTTGATGCTGGATCGGTTATAACAAAGGAGTTATTTCGTATTAAAAAGGCAAAAACGTTTTCAATCGATCGAATCGGCCGCCACAGAAGTGTGTTTATATCGCCCGGGAGTTTGCGTGCCGCGTCATCTACCGGTGGCCACGAAAATTAGCAACAACGGCCTTTGGCCTCCTAGATCCCGCCTCTGCTCGATGATCACCGAGGCCAAGAACGGACATGGTCGGACTCGAGCGTCGCCGCCGCACTCGCTGCTTGAGTCCACCGTGCAAGGGCTGACAGGCATGGGACTGGCATGTCATCACCATTACTTCCTCATAGTGTGAGCCCCTGCCATGCATCTGCCACCGGCCGGCCCGTGCGCGCGCGCGTCATTGTCCCCGAGTTTGTTGGCTCCGTCGCGCAAATTGTACACGGAAGCAACATGCCTTCTTAGTATTCATTTTTGCTCTCCAGTATGGAACACAAAATGAGATTTCATGTTTACAAATAGCTTTTAATTACAAAATTGCGCGTTTTCGCACCTTTGGGTTGTTCATATTACTACGCATTTCGTTTCTTCTTATTGGCAAACTTATTTACAGGAGTTTCGGGGCGCATTTCTGTAACAAATATCGGATATAAGGAACAAATGTTTGCTACCATGCTACTTCGCTATAACGAGGTTCGACTTTATATTGCTTCGTTTGGGGGGGTGGACGTCAATAAGTACTTAGTGCCTTATTACACATCTACTCCGCCTTGGGGTTTCCCCTAAATATCCGACCAACCCTCTGCATTCTAGCACGGCGTTTAGTTATAAACCATGAGGCAGTTAAAAATGCAGGTGTTTCAAATCTACTAGGAATCCATGAGTGGCGTGGTCGCTATCTTTCCGTGGTAGCAGACCTGCAGTCCTTTGCCGCTTGGCAGCACATTAATAACGAGCATGCCCCCTCCCTCCCCTAGGTAACTAAGCGACCTGCTGCAAATCAACTCCCTCCATCACCCCTAAATGTGGGAACAGAATTTGCAACTCCCCACTCTGCCGCCTACTAACCGAGGCCGGTGGCAAACGGCTGGTGGTGCTACGTTCACAACCTGGGTACGCAGGACGCATCTCATCTGATACGTCTCTGTTCCGGATGATCGCAGCGGGTAGCAGCAGGCTGTGTAAAATCATACGCCCGAGGTTGGCCAGTGCCGTCTGTAATTAAAATGCCCCCCCCCCCCCCACCCCAACCAGGGCCACCCTATAACAGCCTACCGCGCAGTTACGCCTATCGTTACGACGACGGCGACTCCTCAAGGTAAATGGCCTCGTACACCGCCCAAGGCTTGGAACGGTTGCCTAAGAACTGCGTTCTAAAAGGCACCACTTTAGCAGGGATAGCGGCCTCTTTGCTATAACAACAGGGTGCTCTGATGATCCCCACGCTTATGCTGGTACTGCATATGTGACCTAGCATTTCTCTTTTCCGCCTGATGCAGTTCCAAGAAGGAGGGGCCCGATCCCCAGGGCTCTGCGGCAGCCAGTAGCGAACAAGCACAAGAAAGCCAAGCCCGCCAGGTTCGCGGAAGGCCTCAGGCCAGAGCTGAGCGGTAAGTCAGAAATAGGGAATCTAGAATGCGGGCGAAAATCAGGAAAATTAAGTTTTGTGTTAAATGAGATTGACCGATATTGAAGCGACGTAAAACTACTTCGATGAAGTGCTCTTGGTGACTACATGATTTCAATTCTTCTCATAAATGGTTTCACTAGGTGTAGTTTCTTGTTCACTTCCCCGTTCCATGAATTCAGCCATTTCAGGTATCTTTGTACAACTTCTATTATATCTGCATGCGGTATGCATATTGATGCGCAATGATGCAATGCAACTGTTTCTTCTCGTTTCTCTTGTACTAATCCATTCAAATCACTGAAGGGTGTTTAGGAACCATCGATGTAGAATGCTCTGTGGCCTTTGCACCCACAGGAACCAGTGTATCATGACCAGGAACCCGTGTATTATGCCTTTGTGCAGTGCCAGCCTTTTACGAAACTGTTTCAGTGTGAGGTCGCATTTAGAGGGGAAACAGCACGAAAGGGGTACTAGTCCGGGACTGTTGGCAATATAAGGCAGTGTATCATTTATGATCAATTCTGGGCATATTTCTCTTCCAAAAGAACAAGTGGTTTGACATCTTAAGTTTTTGTTAACGAAGAGCTTACTGAATGTACGCTTTGTCGCTATTGCGTAACATAAGTGGTATGAGAGAGACCAAAACTTTATTACGTAAGCATACATAAACTTTGACAAGCGACGTAAGGACCCCCAGAAAAAACAATCTTATAAGCGTGCAGCAGATTGATACCGTAAAAACAGGCACTGCTATGCTCGTCATTAGGCTGGGGAAATGTGTATGGCAGTGAATGAATTTCAATAATTAGCGCTGGAGAATATATCGACGGAATGTGTTTGAAGCAGAGAGGAACCTGTGGAGGTGGTGCTTCGCATGGCCTCCCATATGGCATCAGTGCGTGGCCGGGTGGGACGCAATGGTCCTCTCAAGGTGACAACCGTGCTGCTGAAACTAGGAATGGAGGAACCTATCGCGAAGCAGTCTGCATTAAAGTAATCAATATAGTGAAGGTCGGTTCAGCTTATGTACTTTAATGTCCCAACGGGACTCACGCTTTGAGACTTTGGCTTTGAGTCTCCGGAAATTTCGACTACCAGGGGTTCCTTCGATCTCACCCTAAATCCTGATTTACCCCAAGCGCACTCCCTGCGAAAGGATCTTTTTCAAAACAAGGCATATTACCACCACTGCTTGCTATTCCTCATTGACCAAGTAGAAAAACCGCTCGGAGGCTGCTGATTTCAGTGTTTCCGGATTTCCTCCTTCCGTCACACTAGTGCTGATGGTTAGGTATCCGTTTCGAGATTCGCGCCACGCTGTCGCCTCTCACGCGTGACTGTTGTGGCTTACTCCTGGCCGCGACATAGTCTGCTTAAAAGCTTCATATCTCACCTATTCGAAACATTAGTGGGGCTTCATTTGCTTCTTGTATCTTGGTGCCGATATTGCAGTGGTAGCCCCTTGCCGGTGCCGTGAAAGCACACATGTATGGCACAAGGTGAGCTGGATGAGCTCACCGAGTACAAGACTACAGAATCAGCCTCTTGCTCACGCTCGAGTTCGCACAGTTTTGGAAAAGCAAATACGCCGCTCACCCAATCTTTCTTTGAATTCCTGCTGCGGAAGTCAACTCAGTTATAGCAGGCCGAGACGGGCCCTGGTCTTAAATTTAAGCACAGGACCAGTCGGGCTCAGGCTCCATTTGCGTCCGCTCAAGCCGGGTCTCCGGTCCCGACATTGGGCCGAGCCAGAAGCGGGCTAAGAATTTCGGCCATGCTCACCTCTAAACCTGCTTCTTCTATGACATTAAGCCTCTGCGTTCTTATGAGCGTGCGCTTTAAACTAGGTTATAATTAGACGAAACACCCCGTGTATGTGCTGGCTCATGTGATGCGCCATAGCGCTCTGTGTGTCGGCGTCATGCAGCAGGGGCAACCAGGGAGCTGATAACGGAAGAGCCGACGCGGCCAGCGCGGGACGCCCCACCTCGAGCGGTCGTGGTCCGCTTACACGGTAAGGCAAGACTACACAGCATGAAGATACGACATTGGCGTGACATATCCTGGGTGTTCTTCCTTGATGGAAGAAAAACATTTTTTTTGCGTCAGTCTTCAATTTCATTTTTTTTTCTGCAAGCGTTATTACGTTCACGTTGGACTGCCGAATATACGAACATTAATCAAATATTGTTATTAGTTAAGTAAATTGCAAACAGACATTTTATTCGACCGCCTGCTTCATTGATGGGTGGACACTAACTTATTCAAACTATTTCTTTAAATGCTCGGGCGTAGGAATGTCGGCGAGCTCCGTGAAAAGGGTCTTGCCTCGTTAGTACGTATTTCCGGCAATGCAGCCCTATAGCGTAGCCGGTTTTGTTCATCAGGAAATGAAAGCCCGCGAACTTTAAATAGCATCACGTGACAGCGCGCACTCCGCTTTAAGTGTTCCGCAATCAAGGCGCTCTCATCCGCCACTGAGTAATGCACTACCAGATTTCCGCCTACCAGACACCGCTCAAAGCTTGGAACGGTTGCCTAAGAACTGCGTTCTAAAAAGCGCCACTTTAGCAGGGATAGCGGCCTCTTTGCTATAACAACAGGGTGCTCTGGTGATGCCGACGCTCATGTTGGTACTGCATATGTAACCCAGCATTTCTTTTGTCCGCCTGATGCAGTTCCAAGAAAGAGGGACCCGATCCCCAGGGCCCTGCGGCAGCCAGTAGCGAACAAGCACAAGAAAGTCGAGCCCGCCAGGTTCGCGGAAGGCCGCAGGTCAGAGCCGAGCGGTAAGTCAGAAATAGGGAATCTAGAACGCGGGCGAAAATCAGGAAAATGAAGTTTTGTGTTAAATGAGATTGACCGATACTGAAGCGACGTAAAACTACTTCGATGAAGCGCTCTTGGTGACTACATGATTTCAATTCTTCTCATAAATGGTTTCACTAGGTGTAGTTTGTTGCTCACTTCCCCGTTCAATGAATTCAGCCATTTCAGGTATCTTTGTACAACTTCTATTTATCTGCACGTGGTATGCATATTGATGCGCAATGATGCAATGCAACTGTTTCTTCTACCATCGATTCAAATTATTGAAGAGTGTTTAGGAACCATCGATGTAGAATGCTCTGTGGCCTTTGCCATCTGAAATACAACATTTGGATGCGCGCAAAGAAAGGCCACGTGACAGGAGCGATAGTGCACTGTCCGGACTCACATTTTCCGGAGAAAGTGTGACAAATATTGCGCTGCTTATTTCCTATAAACTAATTATATTTATATGTAGCACTGCGAGGAACACCGATAAGAGGCAAATGATGAAAAGCAAATGACAGTAGACGAACGGCAGACTTTCTCCGTTCTCAGGAGACATATGAGGCCGTCAGCCCCGCCGGAGTGGTGGAGTGGTAAGACCCCTGACTACTACTGTGCCGGAGTATTCGGGTTCGAACCAGAGCTCGGCGGCTGCGTTTCGATGGAGGCGAAACGAAGAGGCGTCCGTGCGCTGTTCGATGTCGGCGCACGTTAAGATGCCCAAGTGGTCGAAATTACTCCGCAGCCTTCCACCATGGCTCCTCTTTCTCTCTCTCCACTTTCACTCCACCATCCTCTCTTCCCTTATGGCGCGGTTGAGGTATCCACAGAAAACTAGGCAGTTACTGCGCCTTACCCTTCCTAAAAATCAATTAGAGACCGTCTAATTGTTTTCGTAGATTCTGCGTTCGTCTGTTTGTCCGAATGCCTCCCGGCAAATTTTTTCGCATCTAGGGAGTCCATCGCTGATAGGGCATCTTGTTTTGAGATCAGAAGTGCAGCCACGGAATTTTAATGGCCACTGATTTGAGACGCGGACACAGCACTCTTAGTGGGACTCTGGCACACTTTTCCAATTTTGTTGGATCGGTGTACGATCAGGTAGGCTCGAGACAGGATGTTTAGAAGCATACGGCGCACACCTGCATTACAATTGTAAAAGTGCGATGCACTGTTGTTGTGAAGAAGGAAAAGAAAATACACGGGCCTCCTAAATGGCTCTGCAGCTGAGCCACTGATTGATTTATAGGAAGGGAAAGGCGCGGTAAATGTCTCACTTGTTTTCTATGGACATCTCAACCGCGCCGTAAGGGAAGGCAGGAAGGTAGGAGTGAAAGTGGAAACAGAGAAAGAGGAGCCGTAGTGGAGGGCTACGCAGTAATTTCGACCACCTGGGGTTCTTTAACGTGCGCTGACATCGCACAGCACACGGACGCCTCTTCGTTTCGCCTCCATCGAAACGCAGCCGCCGTGGTCGGTTTAGTTGAATCTCTGATTGATTTATAGGAAGGGAAAGGCGCGGTAACTGTCTCACTTGTTTGCTGTGGGCACCTCAACCGTGCCGTAAGAAAAGGGAGGAAGGTGGAAGTAAAAGTGGAAAGGGAAGGGAGGAAGGTGGGAGCTGAGCCACCACAGCTGCCTCGTGCGGACAGAAGAGAAAAAAAAACAAGAGTGAGAGAAAGATGCGCCGCAATAGCCGTCCACCACCAAACCGGTGGCGGGTGCAATGACGGCCTACAAGCGATAAAAATTCGGTGGCAGGCTAGCCCCCGCCCCAAGCGGCGGTGACCTACCTGTCCCAGCCTCACCAGGACCAGGACCAACGGAATACTACCTATTATTGATGGATGGAACAATTTTAATTAATTGGTTATGAGGGTTCCTTACACATCAATTACATTTGTGTCAACAGTTGAAGAAATTCATTCGTACCTTGTACTTGGCAGTAGGTACAAAATCGTTTCGGAGAAACAAATAAAGCCACTTGTTAGAGCACCTCATTCTTTGGAAACGAAAACACTTTATTCTTGTTCCCCGTCTTGTAGGCACAGCACACAACACTCGTTTCGCAAGACGAAGCCTGCATTCTGCAGAACGCGCGCGAGAAAAACAGCCCGTGCAGAAGCGATTGGCTCGACAAACGTGCAGTGTGCAGCAAAAGTTGAAAAACTAGTGGGACGCTCGAGCTCCGCCGTTCTAAGCCACTTCATGAATTTTCATGGGTTCCAGTACGCATTCAGCGGAACGCGCTTCGTAGGCCGGGAAATGGTGACGTCACAAAACGGGGCGCATGCCTTAAGTAGTTTAGGAGGCGTTGGTTCAGTTCTGCTGAACCGATGTGGAGCGAACAAGATCTTAGCCTGTGGACGACTGAGTGTTACAACACAACCAGCGATCTGTTGAGCGCATCAAAGTCTATCGGCACCTTGCCCTGTCAGATAGAAAGGGGGATGAACCAGCTGCAGTTCTCCTGTGAGGGTACAGACCTCAACCAGCGACCATCATCATCCTACGGCGACCCCAGACAAAGCCTTCCGCACCACAGGGGTGGCGGGGTCCTAGGCAGAATCCACTTTTAAACCCTGAGCATGCGATGCAGGCAGACGTTCTCCTGCTCCACTCACTCAGCTCTCCACAGCGGCGCACTCATGAGTTATGTGGAAATTACCCTCCTCCTCTTTGCGGCATGCAGCGCGCGCATATGCTGGAATGCCGATATCCTCTGTAGCGAGCGCAACCAGGAACACAAGCCTCACTGAGGCGACAAACGGTCTTCGCGCATGCGCACTGCCATTGTTTCTTAGGCACTGCGAAATGCGCGAAGGGTAGCGCAGTGTATCTCTCGCTGCTAAATTTCGAGATTCTTAGGTCTACTATGTGTTGAACGCGAAAGCTCACGCGCGCAGTGATTCCCTAGTTGAAAACAAAATGCTCAAGTTTAACACTGCGAAAGCGTCGTTTTTCTTGGTTTTGGTTTGATTAGAAATGTTTAGGAATGGGCAGACATGGTTTCGCAGCGAATAAATGACGACGCTACCGAGTCGAGGACACTGTCAACTATGAGAGGGAACACGTGATACTCTCTGCCATCAAAAGTGAAGGTCAAAGTAGAAAGTAAAACGTCAAGTAGAGGTGCAACTTAGGCGGTAACACACTATTAGTCACCCAATGACCTATAGCATTGTAAAGTAACAACGCGCAGATTGCCCTTGGTCTTATACGTTCAGGTCTTGCAAGATTATAATTAGTGTACTTTTGAATGATTGAGATGGCAGCATAGTACGTTGCGATAAGTGCGTACGTTGAGTGGGAGAATCTCGGTGATAGCGGTTACCTCCTCTGCGGAAATCATGAACCGCACGTGTGCGCGCTCAACCGCCGAAGAGCCCCGAGCAAGTTGCTACAGACGCGCTTCTCGACTTGGACATGGGAAAGGAGGTCTCCCGGTTACGCCGGCAGGAAAGAGTGAAGAACGCGGCAGCGTCACCGCAGGATACCAGGAGGCGGCCGGGGGTAGCCAGCGTGCCCTCTCCTCCGCCAACATCTCTACCAGCGCGCGTAATCACGCGTGTTAACTACGCGCGGCCGTTATAATGGAGGCAGGCAGGGGATTGTGAATACCCACATCACCCCCCCTTGAAAGCGCCGTATAGCTAAACGTAGCTGCGTTCACCAAGGGATTTACCGAGTAGAGCCGACTAGAAGCAGTTTAACTTTCAAACCCATTTAGAAAAATGCCAATATATAAAAGGTTGCAGACAGCTCACAGCCACGGGTGCTGGAAGGGGAAGCATGGCCGACGACCACGGGAGCCGACCTTGGAGCCATTGGAACACGTGCGGCGACAGCAGATCCTACTCCTTCACCGTCACTTGGTCGGGGTAGCTTGCCGACGCGCGAGGGCGGCGGGCAGCACTGCATCGTCCCGTTGCGCAGCCTCTCGTCAACGGGGCCGACCACTCGCTCTTGGCTTGCCTCTTTTCTCTGATATTTCCGACGCAGCCGAGGATGAGCGCAATGGGGGTCAAGCTGCTCCCTGTGGTGAAACTACGGCCACAAGTACCAACAGCGGCCCCTTTGCTGCAGCTTTCGCTGTAGATAGACGCAGGGGCCCGTTCCACGAACTCCGGCTCGCTCGCTCCGTGGCCGATCGGAAACCGTTTTTCTTGGTCACCTGGCTGACGGTGATAACAGGCTCTGGGTGCAGGAACACGGGCCCTCCTAGGACGGCTTTCCCTCGATGCTGCAATGGTCGTCGTGGCCTCCGCCGGCTCCCCTTTTTGCTGGTTGTTATGCTGTCTTTTCGCTAGTTGCTTTTTTTTTTCAAATCTACCACCACTCGGTTTTTTTTCCAAGAGCAAGCACGTGCTTGCTCTGGAAGCAAAATGCGCTGAATATCGATAGAGCGTTCCATCCATATTCAGTACAATACATTACTCCCTGCGCGTTGGTCAGATTTACGTCTGCCGTGGGCGCAACTCGTAAAGAGACGCGATGCTCGAAATCCCAAGCCTTGCCTCTAGCTGCAGCTGCCTGCTGGTGGGGGAGTGCATCCTCATCGTGCCGCGCAGCGGTGCTCGAATTGCGGTGCGCTTTGTGTAATGTCTAGCTCCGCCATCTCCGCTTGCAGCTCTCTCGCGTGTCGGCGTGTACCCAACACAGCAAGCGTGGCGTTGTTGTGAACATATAGAGTAAGTTCTACTTGTTCGACAACGTCACGGTGCACATTACTAGGCAGCGACTTGACACAACTTGAAACAAGTTTTAGGGCACTCGCATCCTCAGCGATGCACGCACACATCGTGCGATATAGCTCGTATTAGCGTGGTGGGACCAACCTCGAAGGACTCATGTGTATTCTTCGCGTGGGGAAAAACGGTTGCGCAAAGTGCTATAGGAGTACAGATGTGCAGGGATCCACCGCATTCACAGCAATACAAGCAGTGTAGCGCCCGCACAGGCAGCAATACGAGCGTGCAATAATGTGCGCCGCGGCAGCGCCGTTCGGCTCTCAGAGCCCGTCGAACACTAGTCGACAAAAATAAAGAAAAAAGATCCTACCGCTTTCTTCCTAAAGTTCCCTTCAGCTGTCTAAGCTCCCCACAGCACTGATTCAATTAAAACGGTTGCCACTTACACTCTGGGAAACCGCGTAGTCTTCCGCTTCTTTGAAGCTGCGAGCTATCGCGACGAAGTCGCGACAGGCGCGGCATAAAGGATAGTAATAACTCTTCTCATGCCATCAACGTGCGCGCGCAAAAGTGTATACGCTATAAGGTTTTCAGTTTTCCCGTAGGGCATTGTAAGTCGAACCACTAAGCGGGAATGCCCGTCACACCGGCATCCGCGCGTCACCCTGCTGCAGAGCGGTGGACTCATTTGACCTCCTACTCTAGCAGAATATTACCAAGATCACCGTGGCTAGCGTCAGCTCCTCCGCTCACATGGTAATAAAATGTTATTGGTGTTTGATGTCTTGCCAAGGCTAGTCTATGTGTCGGTAGTCATACACACACAGATACTCAATTTTTTACACCTCCGGCCCCACGTTCGGGCGCCAAGAATATGGGGGTTAATTCTCGCAACAATGCGCAATGGGGGGGGGGGCTAGACGCCACAGTTGCCGTCTAGCCCTCTAGCCCCGACTTGCCAGCCCTAGCAGACAGAGCTGTAACCCAATTACGGCGGGTTCGGGCCAGAGTGGACAAACACGGAGTTAGGTACTCGAACAGTCTTTATTATGTTAAGTACACGGCAAAAGACATTCTAGAACAACCGCCGTAGCGAGCGAACGGCGCGAACGAGGGTGAAATAAAACCACCTAAGCAGGAAGCACATGCCAGGAGATGAGAGGAAGGGTCTGCGCACCTCGCGGCTTCGCACTCACATACCGTTGCGCTAAGTGCGTACGGGGGTGGGCGATTTACGGTGACGGCGGTGGTCTCCTCGGCGGAAATCATGAACCGCGCGCGTGTGCGCTCTACCGTCGAAAAGCCCCGATTAAGTTGCGACAGACGCTCCTCGACTCCGTTATAGGAAAGGAGGTCTCCCGGTTACGCCGGCAGGAAAGAGGGAAGCCCACAGCAGCGTCGCCGCAGGACACCGGGAGGCGGCGGGGGATGCCCAGTGTGCCCTCTCTTCCGCCAACCACTTTACCAACGCGCGTAATCACGCGTGTTAACTATGCGCGGCCGTTATAATAGAGGCAGGAAATTGCGAATCCCCACAGTAGCGAGCATGAAATGGTTGCATTAAGGCATCGACTACCCTCAACGGCAACAGCTTCCAGGCAGCGACGCTCCCAGACAACCCCATGTACGATGTCTTGGTGTGGGGAGTATCCTTTGGTAGAGGTCGCGCTTGAGCTTTGTGCGTTGTGGCGTGGTGTTTGAGGTGCATGTGCTTTGGAATGGAACGGATATGTGAATTTGTTGTCAAATTCTATTGTGGGGCTTCCTGCGTGTCGAGCTTTGTCCTATTTGAAGCTCTTGAAGAGGGAAGCGGCCCGTGTGGCTGGGAATGAGTGCTGGTATTGCTTATGAGGTGGCCTCTACCAGTTTGTAGGAAGTTATTTGGATTTTCCTTCACAC
>JAJIZL010035904.1:1146-14002 GCA_023969395.1 Amblyomma maculatum | reverse complement strand
GTGTGGTATAAACAATGTGCTTAGGACGACGACCTGAACAAAGCGTCTGCGGACCGCTTTTTTGTACCATAGCGCCTAATATGGGTGGCAAAAAGAACGTTTGTTTCACCAGACTTATGCTTTTAGTTGGTTGAGTGTAAAAGTGCATTTAGCCTGTATTGGATGCGCATGACTAATGTGCAGAGGGTAGGGACTAAGGCATCGTTATTGGTTGACGTCTGGTCATTAAAAGTTCGGATAAAGACAGCAGGAGCGGCCTACGCTGCTAGTGTAGCACGCAACACTATTGGCCGTAGCCTGAAAGGTCTGTTCGATTTATTTGTTCTTGCTGGTTGGGATTCATAGGGTGATGTTGACGGTCGGAGAAGGCTTTTGCCTAGGCGCATAGTGTGGGCGTCGGCCCATCAGGGACTACCAGGGAACAAAGCAATAAACGCCGCTGCCCGTCCACTTATCCTCCGATCACCCACCTTCCGATCCCCAGTGACAGGCTAGGCCGACCACTGTTGCGGTTCCTATAAATTATTGACGGCTCCAAAGCTCGGCACAAACGGTACCCACCTTTGGCGAAGGGGCTGTCGAAGGTCGATGGAACCGTGCTGCGACAGCTGCTTTCTGGTCAGCAGCGCATGGTGCTCGCTACGATCGAAATATTAAACCCGAATGCCCACACTGTGAAAGGCATGGTTGCTCTTTATCCCACATAGTGTAGTCATATAAATCTATTCCCCACTTTCTTGCCCATCCTACCCCCACTGAAGAGGCTTTTGGTGCCGTCCTCTTCAGGTGCTCAACGGTCAGAGCCCAAAAGGCCTTGGCCGCTGTGCTCGCGACGAGGCTGGCACTTGCGTCGTCTCGGACTGGGGCTGCTGACCAACTGAGGCCAGCGTTCACCAACATTGCCGGCTGGCGTCCTCCCATTAAAGGAAATAAAACGTTTCACAAGCAAGCCATCGGCACTGAGATAATAGTAAATAGGAAAGGAGAGAGGGCAGAATCTTATGGGTGCCTTTAACAACTTTCTGCAAAGTTTATTTCAATCGGGCGCCACATTTCCTCTACTTAACACTATTCATTACTTTCCTGCTCGGCGCAATTGATAAATCCACCACCGGTGGGGAGGCATTCAATGCGTGTTTTGCTTGACTTTCTTTATTCATAACCAATTTTTTTGGAGCCGTCGCCCCGCCGGGGTGCCGCAGTGGTTACGGCGAAATGAAGACTCCACTCACTGCCTCCCCCCCGCCTTTTTTTTTTCTTTTCTTTTTCTTTTTGAAATAAAGTTTTCTCTCTCTCTCTCTCACGGCGCTCGACTACTGTTCCCAAGGACGCGGGATCGAATCCCGGCCTCGGCGGCCGCTTTTCGATGGAGGCGAAAAGCAAGGTGCCCGTGTGCTGTGCGATGTCAGTGCACGTTAAAGAACCCCAGGTGGTCGAAATTTCCGGAGTCCTCCACTACGGCGTCTCTCATACCCTGAGTCGCTTTGGGACGTTAAACCCCACAAACCAAACAAGCCAACCATCTCCCAGATGGGGTCGTCAATCGCAGTTTAAAAGCTAAATTTTTGCTAGAAACATAAACGCATCTCAATTCCCATTGAAGACCAAATAATTCAAAAATGTCGTGTCACATTAAGGGTAAGGTCATGGCAACGCAAAACTAGAGATCCGAGCATCACTACACAAACCTATCTTTAGCCACTGCTTTATTGTTGTGAGGAGTTCGCCTATCGCCTGCATACCAAACAGATGTGTCAATTTGTTCACCCTTTCGCGTTTGCAGGTGCGGTGCTTGGACCTGAAAAAGGGAACGAGGCCTGCGTCCTGCCGACGGAGATCATCGACCATTGCAAGTACAGCCTGCGCGTGAACATTGCCTGTTTCCGATGGAAACAAGTGATCTTTCCTGGATGAGCTCTTCGCTGATTTCGCGTCGGATTGCACACTGGACAAGGCGCTGATCCACTTTCGCAGGCGCAGCCATAAAAGATACTATACAGATTGCGCTATGTTGGTCTGTAGCCTGACCAACACTTATAATTAGGTGGCACTCGATCCAAGCTGCCAATAATATTTTAGATGTTTGTGACGCTGTGTTGAACTGGCATGGCTGGCAATTGTTATTTATGGTGGCCAACTGCATGCCTGGCATACTGGAAGCAGTGAGGCTATAAGAGCGCATAATTTATCCAAATAAAAATAAATTAGTAATGATGGATATTTCTCATAGTCTCATTCTATGACTGTTTTAAGCTACACCTTTGATTTGCCCTGACAGGGTGGGAAGCGAATCAAAACAGTTTGCAAAGCACAGGAAGAGTGGGGAGTAGCCGCTTGTCGCCTTCGTGCCGCATATTTTTTATTTTTTTTTTGCCCGATATTGAAAAATTCAATTCATTATCAATTATATGGATCACTGACAGTCTAATATGTAGCTTGTGGTATCTGCTGGTGTTTCTGCTAAGCACTCTGAACCATATTTTTGGGTTTCTCAATAAGAGATGACTTCTGAAGATTTAATTGAATATTGTCACGTAGTGGTGACGAGGTCGACGACATAAATGAAGGGGGTCGATAATTGCACTAAAGAAACTCTTTATTTGGGCTGACTTGCGCCCGCAAAAGAACTAAGCAACTCGGCGGCGGCGATAGAAACAAACATGCTCGTCGATCGTCGAACAAAGGATGCCCGTCACACTCGGCAACGCTCAATTTAAAGGCTGCACAGAACAATCTAGATAACGTCGCAAACAGCTACCAGCACAGGCTGGAACATTGTGAAAAGACACCCGAGTGGCCGGAACCTTCGAGACAGATCTCGGTGCGTCTTGCGCTACAACAAAACTGATAAAGGTGTGACTCGCGACATCGAGCAGTAACAAAGATTACGGAACTCAGATAAGCCTGTATGCCGGCGGCTGTTAAAAAACAACAAATACTGTTTTGAAGGTTTCGCGGCATCCCCCCCCCCCCCCTAAAAAAAACATCGCCTCCATGTTTCAAAACAAAGAAACTTAAACATAAACACTGCAAAGTTTAAACACCAAATATTCTTTAACGCGCGTAATATGGCTTCAGTCGTACAACGTACAATTTCTGGGCGTGCGCGTCGCTGTTGTGATGCTGACGTTCCGTCGGGAATGACTTCATAGTCCAGTGGTCCGACGCGGCGAAGGATTTTGTATGGTCCAAAGTATCGACGCAACAACTTTTCACTTAATCCGCGACGGCGAATTGGTGTCCAAACCCACACTTGGTCTCCTGGATTGTACTCAGCGTGGCGTCGTCGTAAATTGTATCGTCGGCTGTCGGTGCGCTGTTGGTCTTTAATACGCAGCCGTGCGAGTCGTCGGGCTTCCTCTGCACGCTGCAGGTAGGCGGCGACGTCAAGGTTGTCCTCTTTGATTACGTGTGGCATTGGTGTCCGATCTCGGATGCGTCGTTTCTTCAGGTCATGGCCAGGGCATACCGTTGTTACTTCGCTGGGCGGCGGTGTCGGCTTGCGCTCTGGTCGTGTTGTCGTCGATGTCGTCGTGTGGAGCGGCGATGAAATGGTTGCGTCTTCGTTAGTGGTCGTCGGCGGCGAAGGATGTTCGTCTTTTCGCCGTTGAGCAACCTCACCTCCAAAGGTTGCTGCCTTTAGTTTCCCCTGCGCGGGCTTGGGGACCTTCCGCGCATACTCTCATCATAGTTACGGCCTGGCGACGCAAAGTGGGCCCTGTATGGCGATGGAGATCTGACCCGACGGCTTGGTGGCGCAATCTCACCGCTAAGCAGATAGTTGTCGATTTCTTGCGGTCGTTCACCTGGGCGTGGTCGTGGGGCGTCGACTGCAAATCCGCGGAGACCGATCCGCCTGTACGGGCAGTGACGGAGGATGTGTCCTGCCTCACCACAATGGAAGCAGAGCGGTCGGTTGTTTGCTGTCCTCCAGGCGTCGCACTTTCTGGGGCTTGTGGGTCGTTGGTAGCCTTGGCGGGCGGGGACCAAGGGGCGGCTTTCGGAAGCAGGATGGTAGCGACGAGGGCTTGGGAGGTCATCACGTCGGGGCGCAGGGCGACGTAATGCACCAGCGTAGTTCATAGCTGTTGCCTCTTGAGCTAGAACAGTCGCAGCCGTCGCTTGAGGAACGCCCAGCGCCTGCTGGACTTCTTCACGGACGACGTCCGCGAGCGTCGCCACTTGCGGTTGTTGCGATGATGGCATCAGTCGGCGGAGCTCCTCTCGCACGATCTCCCGGATGAGGTCTCGAAGGTTCTCTCCGCTTGCAGATGCGCTGGGGCAGTGGGTTGAGTAGTCCGGCTGAAGTGGTCGCTCGTAGTGGCGCATCCGGGTGGCCAACGTCTTCTCGATAGTAGACGCCTCCGTTTCAAATTCCGCCACGGTTCTTGGCGGATTTCGCACAAGACACGCAAAAAGCGACTCTTTAACGACTCGCAATAAAAGTTTGACTCGCTCACTTTCGGTCATATTAGGGTCGGCGCGGCGAAACAGGCGTTTCATCTCTTCTACGTAGACCAGGACGGGCTCGTTTGGTAGTTGAATTCTGGATTGGAGGAGGGCCTGAGCTCTTTCTTTTCGGACAGAACTTGTAAAAGCCGTCAAGAACTGTGCTTTGAATGTCTCCCAATCCTTTAAAGAAGTCTCGTGATTTTCAAACCAAATTCGGGCATGTCCTTGAAGAACAAAGTAGACCTGCCTGAGTTTCGCAGCGTCGTTCCAGCTGTTGAATTCTGCCACACGGTCGATAAAGGTCCATCCAGTCTCCAGCATCTTCATCCGGTTGTCCGTGGAAGCAGGAGGGCTCACGGGGTTGGACGAAAACAACCGGTGCTGTAGGCTGGGCCATTGTCAGCGTCGATGCCTTCCGAGATCGAATGGGGTCAGGCAGCAGACCGTGTTCGGGTTGTAGGCCTTGAAGTCGGCGGCTGGCTCGGTGACCTGTAGGCTGGTCTTCCAGGGCGATAGGAACACGGCTTGGGTCTTCGCTTGAAGGATCAAAGGCAGCACCTCCACCAGATGTCACGTAGTGGTGACGAGGTCGACGACACAAATGAAGGGGGTCGATAATTGCACTAAAGAAACTCTTTATTTGGGCTGACTTGCGCCCGCAAAAGAACTAAGCAACTCGGCGGCGGCGATAGAAACAAACGTGCTCGTCGATCGTCGAACAAAGGATGCCCGTCACACTCGGCAACGCTCAATTTAAAGGCTGCACAGAACAATCTAGATAACGTCGCAAACAGCTACCAGCACAGGCTGGAATATTGTGGAGTGGCCGGAACCTTCGAGACAGATCCCGGTGCGTCTTGCGCTACAACAAAACTGATAAAGGTGTGACTCGCGACATCGAGCAGTAACAAACAAAGATTACGGAACTCAGATAAGCCTGTATGCCGGCGGCTGTTAAAAAACAACAAATACTGTTTTGAAGGTTTCGCGGCAATATGCACCTTCATAACTGGCACTGTAGCGATGGCGTAGAAGTAGGACATCCGCCTTGCATGCAAGCGAACCGTGGTTTGAAGCCAGGGGCCACGCAATTCTCCACCAGATAAAGAAAAGTCCGTGTGTCCATAAAATGGCATAAACAGGTTTGGGGTGCGACCTAATGCCAGTGAACACCTCCGGCAATGCATTCCCTAACCAGAACAGGAGCTGGCCATCCTGGTGAAGTAATTGGCCGCAACCCAAGCAGCACACCAGTATTGGTCCAACAATGGTTCATCGCTGGAAAAGAATGGCATCAATATTGGACTGATATTGGCACTTGGGCATTTTACTACATTCTCCATTCTTGGCCCATCGTTCGTTCCAAGATTGGTCCAGTGTTCAACCAAGCTGGAGCCACCAATGTAGGCACAATATTAGACTTTCCATTCATGCACCATGATTCTTGCCAATACTGTCCAGCATTATACCATCATTGTATTACCAGTATTTCTTTAATACCAGCTATTCCATTGATGGCCCATTGTCAATGCCAATATCATACCAATGGTTAGCCATTGCAGGTGCACTGGCTACTCCATTCATGCCGCATATTGTCGATACCAATATTAATCTAATGGTTTATGGGTACACCGGCTACTCCATTCATGTACCATTGTTGATGTCAAGATTACACATTTTGTGGCACTGCCTGTGCATGCCATAAAATTCAGCCTTTTTCATTCTAGCCATATTCGTGACAGCACATCGAACTTGCTGGGACAATAATGGCCTTTCAAGTAGGAGTGGCCATATAAATTCAAATTGTCGCTCATGAGCAACCAGTAGATATTCACAAAACAAGGCATGGTTCACAAAAAGATAATATTTATTGCAATTGTTACTATAGACGGCAGTTGTTACTAGCCAGCGCTGAGGGCACACACAGCAGCAGTTAGCGGGGCAGTGGCAGGGTTGGTCAGGGCAGGGCGGGCTCTCGGGAAGTGGAAGGGGCCAGGGAGCTGGAGGGCACACTCATAGGCGTAGTGAGGGGGCTGACCCTGCAATTGCATTCACAGGTGGCATGCCTGGTTCGCCAGGGGAGGTTTCAGCATAACGCCTTTTTCTTCCACCCCCCCTGTCACAGGAACCAGGTAGTCACCTGCGAATAAATGCGTGTGCCTCCAAATCGTCCACCCCAACTTTTTCGCAAATGGCACCTGCACAAAAACAATGCGGAAACAAAATTTACAACACTATTACGAGGCATATAAAATCGCGCGCATTATTTTAGGAAGATGTAGAAAATTCCAGGATTCATGTACCGAAATTTATGGTCAATGAGAAACACTATACTGATGAGTTCCAGATTAGTTTCAGCTGCCTTGGGTTTATTAGGATGAAAGACGCACATACTTTGCATAGCATGTGCCCTGTTGCATTTTGATCGCCTCCACAGCAATACGGCTGAGACAGCCAGTGTTTCATCCCACACTAGGAATTAGTGCTTGGTTGTCGGCTGTCTCCGCATATGACTGGTGCGCTAGTTTTTTGCCGCTCCTACGCTTTCTGCGATGTGCAAACAGTTTATACTAAATATCGTTACCAAGAGAATGTTCGGCGACCATTTGCATTTTTTTAAATGGCTAGATATAATATACACAAGCGATCTAAGCCCACGACTGCTGCACTGGCCGCTGGTTAGCTGATATACGCTTTTGACTGGTTTTGTGGGTAGTTCACTTAAACGGGAGCTCACTTAAACGGGTAGCTCACAGGTGCATCATTTTTACACATATACTGCTTGTCCAAGCAAATTTGATCCAAGGGATAAAAAAAAACATTTCGGAGGCAGGCAAAGGAAACCAGATATATATTGCTGGAAGCTACCTTGAGCGCCACAGAAAAGGTTTTGTTTGGAATCCTTAATTGACATTATTTACCTAAATTACTGATTAATGACTTACACAATAAACGGTGTTGCTACTTTGAAGAGTACCGGCACAAACCACGTTTGATTATTTGTAATAAAGAACCCTCAAGTCTGCATTTTGAACGCCAGATACAATAGGAAACCACGAAAATACAGAAATCTGATTCCCGGACAATACAATTGAGGATTTGGCTTGGCTCGACAGCCCTGTGTAGCGTTAGACTTACAAGTTGCCTATGGTTTCTTCGTCCGCGCCAGCGCATCGTCCAACAAGACTGTAATTGGAATTTAAAACCTGAAAAATACTGTTAAACTCATTTATATCCTTACCGCTTTGTAGTCATTATCCGCATTGCAAAGTTCGGCGCGCTCATTGTAACTCGAGCCTTCATGTGCGCCAAAGGGCCGACGCGAAGCAACCATCGCCAGCATATCACCCTTACTCATGCATGGGGCTAGCAATCATAGCGGCAGGTTGTTTTGTCCGCTCAAAATCATGTTGTGAGCAGCACAATTGAGGTGCGCGAATAGGCTGGTAACGGTTTCGGTATCTACATAACCCGGAATTTATCTGCAGCTGGAAAAAAAGGTACACATGAGGTTTCTAACCGCAAATATTGAACAGGGGTTTCCGAACGTGCTCACCGACTCTGTAAGTCCTATTTATTGTCTAAAGTGAATATTTAGTACTTGAAGCGAATAACCTCACTTCCCCACGTACAAAATAAACATTTTCTGCGCTGTCCTAAGTGGCTGCCAGCAATGCACCACCGGTTTCCATCATCTGTTTCTAATGGTTTATTTATAACCCTTGGATCAAGCTATGGGGCGCAGCAGGTGTAATGTAGCTTGAATAAAACCTGCAAGAGATCATATATATGGGTAGATTTGTAAGGTTTACAGATTTCACTTACAAATTCTACAGGAATCGCGTCACTGCGGCCTTTCTTTAAAATTGACACGTAATAGCGCTATATTCGTGGCTAAAATAAAGTACTCAACGCATTAATTAAGCTTAGCAAATGCAGCTGTAACAGAAAGTGAGGGCTGGCGACACCTAAGGTGTGCCTAGCTTTCAAATTTTCTTAGATGGCACAACCGTTCGAAATATGGAATATTAAAAAAAAGCCCTTGATATTGGCTTTCTCACAGCGTATTATGGGTGCCTTAGATAAGAAACATAATCGAGGTCCCATGGCCATCTTTCGTTTCCAATGAAATTCTTATATGTGGTGGGCAAATATCTAGACACAAAAGAATTAACCTTAGTTTTTCAAGATACGCGTAGTTTCCTCGAAAAAAACAATTGTATGGTATATCTCTAGAGGTAGAAAACGCTGTTTTTGCCATTTCAAAATGTTGCAAGTTTGGATACCATGATTTTGTCGTCTGCTCTTTTTTACTCACTAAATATATGCAGGTTTTGTATTTACAAACACTATTAGAAAGCTATTTTGTTTTTGCAGTTGTGTTATTAAAAAATCGCAAACTTTTCTTCAGGAGCGATACGCTGCAAAAATATTCATTTTTAACCTTATGTACTGGCATATGATGCATTAGGTTGGTTGCACTAAATATGTTTTCACTTCCTGACGCATGTTCTTAATTCCAGGCAGTATCTGGAGCTCCAGACCACTAGGTGTGTTCTCCACAACGCATCAAAATTGCTCAGAATTCGAAAACAGCAGTAAAGGGCAAATTTGCTGCAATTAAAAAAAATCATCTTCGATTTTCATTCAAATCCCTCTCAAAAATATTCAGTACCTCAAAAATATCAGGGACTAAAAAGTGTTGCGTTATACTGTTTAAAAATATAACATTAAATATTAAACCGAGTGCTTGTGCTGATAATGGCCAAACTCAGCCTGCATTCTTGCAAGATCCAATAATATCTTGGCACAGAAACTTTTTCTCTACGTTATCTAGGTTCCATTCTTTATTTCTGAAAAAAATTGAAGCTCTAGATTTGTGTCTGTATCTGCATATTATTTTGAAATTGGACAAAAGTAAGAAAATGGTAAAATAAGGAAAACAGATTAGAATTGAAGAAACGGCCGCAACATCAATTTTTATCAAAATCTGTGGAAACAATGCAAAGTACTTTGTTAATTTGAGTCAGTAAATATATTGAATTCTGCAAAATGTAACATTAGAAATATAAAAATGCTTATTTTTGTTCTATAGATGTGCTTATATGGCTCCCCCTTATGGAATAGGCATCAAAACTTCAATTTAGTATTTGTTGAATTTAGTTACATTTTACCTTAAGTAAAATTTAAAACCTTGTCAGCGCTTATACACCGTTTTTCTGCTTCTGGGACAAATACTTAATATAGCTTAAAATGGTATTAATTCACTATTTCTGTCAATTTCATGGCAGAACGCAAGTGAAGGCTGAACTTTTTCTCTGTCCTGCATTCTTTTTTATTGCTAGGTGCAATAGTATTCAATCTAGGTTATTAATATATTATTCCATTTCTCAGCTTTGACCACCACTAACAATACTATATTTTTGAAGATGATTTTTCAATGTGTAATTTTTATAATTACAATCATAAGCAAATCGCTTTCCAGCATAATACTTTTGGTGGCGTTACAGAGAACACACATAGCAGCGTAGAGCTCCAAATTCTGCCCTAAATTAACAATATGACCTGCGTAATAAACACAGAATGTTTTAGTGCAAACAACGCAACGCGTCACGCCAGCATATAAGGTTGAACATTAACATTTTTGTAGCGCGTTGTTCTTGAAGCAAAGTTTGCGATTTTTTACTAAATCAACAGCATCAATGAAACACACTTTTAATACTTCTTACACAAGTAAACGTTACCCAAATGCGGTGAGTAAAAAACAGTGGATGACAAAATTTTACGCAACCAGCCGGCCTCCAAACGTGCAACTTTTTGAAACGACAAAAACGGCGTTTTCCAGCTTTAGTGATAGGCGTTTTTTTTTTTTTTCGAGAATACTACGCCGCATCTGGCAAACCTAAGGGTCATTCCTTTGTGTCGAGATATTAGCCCACGACATATGAAAATTTAATTAAAAACAATGGTCATGGCACCACGATTACTGTTCCTGTCCGAAGACATCCATATTTGTTTTCATTTCGTCTCTTCAAACAGGCTGGTTTAGCCAATGCGGTGAATAAAAATATCATCGCATATATTAAAGATTTTCGCGCTATATGTTATACCTAAAGCTACCTATATTGTCACAACTGTCATACATTATTTGTAGCTGAAACAACATCACAAAAGGGATTCGATTGCAAATTGTTCGCTAGTTAAATAGACGTACGAGATGACACACGTATACTTTGTAGAATACAATTTAGGAAAGAGCAGATACAAACTACAGGCGAATAATGCTATGATATGGAGCATATATATTACTCCGGTTAACAGTAAAAAAATGAACTTTTAACATATTAATATATTCGACAAACTATTGCATGTTCACATAGGAACACAATTAATGAGCTCATCCACGCATCTAATGTCTATGGGCATTAGATGTGTGGATGACTTCGTTTTATTCCATTTCGTGCGTCACTCATAATAATTGAACGAGAAAAAAGTTAATGTCTACACAATTTTCAGTGAGTATACCACAAAATATACGAAGGTGCTTTATATATGTCACATCACCTAGCAAGTGAAATGGGATAACAGAAGTAAACAGACTAACCCTGATCAGCATTTCGCTATTGCGCCATCTTTGTAAGTTTTTAGGCAGGCTTTTCCACTGATTATCCTCTTCTTTATACCCCTGCCACCCACAGGATACAAATCTTCTGGGGGTACCGAACTGTTGGTTTTCGCACCAGTGATACAACTTAATCGATCCATTTATACGTAGAAAACACTCTCGATGCGCACCTAAAAAAAATGAAAGCATGTATGTGTAGGCGAAATCATTCACCGGCAATTTAATAATATGATTTGAACAATAAAATCAAAGGATCACACTCGAAGTAACAAAAAAGTGGTGGAGAGATAGGAATTGAAGCAATGAAAGGCGGTTGCTTTCTGCAAAAAGCCAATAGCAAGAGGTCCACCGTCGATAAGAATAGGCTATAAAAATAAGGCATATTTAAAGGTGCATGCAGCAGCTACAGTGATGCAGTGCTACCTTTTTTTAGGCAGGCTTTTCCGCTGATTTTCTTCTTCTTTATTGCCCTTCCAACCACAGGACACATATCTTCTGGGGGTTGTCGGTTTTCGCACCAGTGATACAACTCAATCGATCCATTTCTACGTAGAAAACGCTCCCGATACGCATCTAAAAAAATGAAAGCATGTATGTGCAGGCTAAATCATTCACACATGATAAAACAATATGATTTGAACAATGAAATCAAATGGTCACACCCAGAGCAACAAGAAAGTGGTGGAGAGATAGAAATTGAAGCAATGAAAGACGGTTGCTTACTGAACAAAGCCTATATCAAGAGGTCCTGCGTCTATAAGAATAGGCAATAAATTAAGGCACGTTTATAGGTGCATGCAGCGGTTAAAGTGATGCAGTGTTACCTTTCTTTTTCACTGCAGTGATTGGTATAAATATTACAGCAATTGCTAGGCATCTCAGGTAACCCCATTGAAAACTTCATCCAAGGTACCGAGGAGCAGTGGCGTGTTATTTGCAGCTGTTAACGCAAAGACAGGCTATTCTATGAGTGCATGCGCATTTCCTCTTTTTTGTACCTTGAATAAATGCGACTGAACAGTGAGTGTTGTAAGAGGTGCAGCGTCCCTAGGAATGGGGAACAAAATTAAGTTTTAGTAAACAGAGGTACAAAAAGAAGCAAATATGCCTGCAATAATAGCATGATGGCCTACCTTTTGGTCCACAGCTGTAAACAACCTGTCACTGCCAGTCGGTTCTTTAGATAGGCTTATCAATGCCAGAGCTTAAAGCTAAGAGCAATATGAGTAATGTTTATTGCGGTCACGGCCGTAAACAATTCTAGCGGAACACTCCATTACTGTAACTATTCAACCGTCCATTTATACATATCGTTCATTAAAGAACCATGCACATCATATTAAGTTGCTCTTTTCTACTCCCAAATGATTTCCTATAGAATTAGAATACGTGGATCGCTGCTTCGGTTTCAACATTCTTGCACGATGGCTATGGCGTGCACTTCATGCATACGGTACGGTACGTGAGGTACAAAGAGCTGTAATTGCCGAACATTGCGGACCTGACGGCCTGTCCCATTTCGCCTGAAAGTGCGCGCCGTGATCGAGCGCTTCGCCAGCAATATTTCGGACGATATGGTTGCCTCATACCGGCCGTCAATGTTTTGTACAATGTGTCCCGCGTGCACGTTGTTTACTTTGCAGTGACAGGGACGCAGTGCACACACGGCTCATGTGCCTTTTTGCTTCTATTGTTATTTTCCCCCGCCTTCGAAGCGCGTCTGCGAAATCGCTCTCCTATTGTCGCCGCTTTCTGATAACGCCCTCACCTGAAGGCGCG
>JAJIZL010035903.1:28201-41563 GCA_023969395.1 Amblyomma maculatum | reverse complement strand
AGGTGTTTGCCGGCTTGGTCCGCAACCCCCCTAAAACCGTGAGTGAGTTCGTTAAGGACGCTACGGCTATCGAACGAGCCCTCCAAGACCGGTGCCGCCAGTACAACCGACCGGTCAACTGTGCCCCGACGACTGCGGCGGCGCTGACTGCAACAGATACGACCACTCTTCGAGACATCATTAGAGGCATTGTCCTTGAGGAGCTGCAGCGAATTACGACTACGAAGGCTCAGTCGTCAGGGGCCCTCATGGAAACAGTGAGGAATGAAATTCGATACGCCCTATCACCGTCTACACCATGCAACGAGTCTCATCCAGTCGACAACGCGGCACCCCTTTCCGAACCATACCACGCTCCAAAACCGATCAGCTGCACGGCCAACATTCCTGCAGCTTACCTCGAGCCGCAGCCCGAGAGCTATGCTGCGGTCCTTCGTCGCCCACCGCCAGACCACGCCCCACCGAGCTCACCGAACCGTCAGGAGATTCGGTTCCTCCAGGGGCCTCAGTGGGCGCCTCCCAGGCGCTCTCAACTGCGCCGAACTGACAGGTGGCGCAGTTATGACAGCCGACCACTTTGTTTCTACTGCGGACAACCTGGTCATGTGTATCGGTACTGCCGCCACCGCGAAGAGGGGCAGTCCTTTCCGCTTGCTTCTGCTCGCCGCCGCTTCGACACTGATTCTGCCCAAATCGACGACGACCCTCCGGTCAGCAGGGAAACCGAATCCCCGGGCTTCCGCCGCCGCTCCTCCCCATCGCCACAGCGTTATTCGCCGACGCGTCGCAACACTACTGGCGTTAGCGCACGGCGGTCTCCTAGCCCTCACCGGGAAAACTAAGAGCTGCAACCTCGCGAGGGGAGGTTGCAACCAGTCTAAAAGTGTCGAAACCCTCACCACCGCCGCAATTGCCGACAACCCGGGTTTCTGACGCCGCCGCTAACATTGACATTTCCGCACTACCGCCGAAAATGCCGTACCAGATGATCAGCCATGACGACGAAGCTGACAGCGCCGACCTTGCCGCGCTTCCGCCGCAAATGCCGAAAGGGACGATCAACCCAGATAATTTTGTTAGCGCTGACCTCGCCGTTTCCATTGATGGGCTGGCGGTACATGCTCTGGTGGATACCGGGGCAGATTTTTCAATTATTAGCCAGAAACTGGCCGACACCCTGCGCAAAGTAAAAACTGAATGGACTGGGCCAGTAATAAGAAGTGCTGGGGGTCAGCTACTGGCACCGACAGGGAAATGCACTGCCCGGATAGGAATAGGAAACGCGGTGTTTGTTGGCAGCTTCGTTATTCTCCCTGACTGCTGCAAAGACCTCATCTTGGGCATGGACTTTCTGCGTCTTCATGGGGCTGTAATCAGCATCCGTGACAGCATCGTTGCCTTCACCAATAACCATGAAGACCTTGGTTATGCGCAAGTACCACTATTGCCCTTACGCGTCGCCAATGAGACGGTGACATTACCTCCGAGATCATGTTCTCTTGTTGAAGTGAAATGCGACGTGGCGCATACAGGCGATGGCGTCGCCGAACGGGCAGTTACCCTGGTACTCAGCCGAGGTGTTTCTATAGCTCGAGGGCTGGTCAACTTGACCAATGGGCATACCGAACTGCTGCTGACAAACTTCAGCGACGAGCGTCAGCAAATTCCGAAAGGCACAACTGTGGCCTTTTTCGACAGCCTCCCAAATGCGCAGCACTGTTGCTTACTGCAACAGAGAGGATCAGTGTGCAAGACACCCGTAACCATCGTTGATGTGAGCCCAAATCTGTCTTCTTCAGAGCGGGACCGCCTTTTGGATCTCATAGATCAATTTCGAGACTGTTTTGCTTCAGAATCGCGGATCGGCCAAACGCCTTTGACAAAACATCGAATTATCACGGATGACTCGATTCGCCCGATTCGACAAAATCCTTACCGTGTGGCTCCGAAAGAACGTGAAGCCATTCAGCGCCAGGTGGCCGAAATGCTTAGAGACGACGTTATCCAGCCGTCACAGAGTCCCTGGGCTTCCCCCGTGGTACTTGTTAAAAAGAAAGACGGCAGCTTACGATTTTGCATAGACTATCGCAAGCTCAACCAAGTGACCAAAAAAGACGTGTACCCTCTCCCTCGCATCGACGACTCCTTGGATCGCCTACGAAATGCACGTTACTTCTCGTCGATGGACTTGAAAAGTGGATATTGGCAAATCGAAGTGGATGAGAGGGATCGGGAGAAGACAGCATTCATCACTCCCGACGGATTGTATGAGTTTAAAGTCCTTCCGTTCGGTTTATGCTCGGCGCCAGCAACATTTCAGAGACTGATGGACACTGTGCTTTCGGGACTTAAGTGGCAAACATGCTTGGTGTATCTTGACGACGTGATAGTGTTTTCGGCTACATTTGAAGAGCATCTACTCCGTTTGCTAGCTGTGTTTCAGGCCATACAATCTGCGGGCCTCACATTAAAACCCGAGAAGTGCCACTTCGGTTACGAGGAGCTGCAGTTCTTAGGCCACGTCGTCAGCCAAGAAGGTGTTCGGCCGGATCCTGAAAAGCTCTCCGCAGTCGCCAAGTTCCCAACACCTACGGACAAAAAGACATTGCGGCGCTTCTTGGGTCTTTGCGCCTATTACCGTCGGTTTATTGCTGGCTTCTCACGAATAGCCTGGCCATTAACTTCACTGACTCGTGACAACGCTGTCTTTCGCTGGGGTGAAGAACAGCAACAAGCTTTCAATGAGCTGAGGAGGCGTCTACAGACACCACCTGTCCTGGCGCACTTTGATGACGACGCCCCTACACTGCTTCATACGGATGCCAGCAACGTGGGCTTAGGTGCTGTGTTAGTGCAGCGCCAGGATGGTGTGGAAAAGGTAATTGCTTACGCCAGCAGGACCCTATCTAAAGCAGAAGCGAACTACTCGGCAACCGAAAAAGAATGCCTTGCAGTGGTATGGGCGGTTATGAAATTCCGCCCTTATTTGTACGCTCGCCCCTTTCAAGTCGTCAGCGACCATCACTCTCTCTGTTGGCTGACGAACTTAAAGGACCCTTCAGGGAGACTCGCGCGTTGGAGCCTTCGATTGCAAGAATTTGACATGGCAGTTATTTACAAATCTGGAAAGAAGCACACAGATGCAGATTGCCTTTCGCGAGCGCCGGTCGAACCATCCACTATGACCGATGAAGACACTGCGTTTTTAGGTGTCATAGATGACGCAACTCTTTCCCAACAGCAGCGAGAGGATCGGGAATTGCTCCCTCTTATTGATTTCTTGGAGAAGCGAACTACGGTTGTTCCGAAGATTTTCGCCCGAGTAATCTCTTCATTTTTTATTCGCAACAACGTCCTTTACAAGAAGAACTTCCGTCCTGGGGGAAACAGTCTTCTGCTCGTCGTCCCATCGGTTCTCCGCACTGAAGTTTTGCAAGCGTGCCACGACGAGCCAACCGCCGGTCACCTAGGCTACACCCGCACGTTGGCTAGAGTACAGCACGGATACTACTGGCCAAAACTGCCGGCGACAGTGAAACGCTATGTACGTACGTGCATTGACTGCCAGCGCCGTAAATCACCCCCTGTAAAACCAGCTGGCCTACTCCACCCTCTTCAAGTGCCAGCGACACCTTTTAAGCAAATTGGCATGGACCTCCTGGGACCATTTCCGACGTCTACAGCCGGGAATAAATGGATAATTGTCGCCACTGATTATCTGACCCGCTACGCGGAGACCAAGGCTCTGCCAAGGGGTACCGCCGCCGAAGCAGCTAGGTTCTTCGTTGAGAACATTGTCCTGAGGCATGGCGCTCCGGCACTTATTATAACTGACCGAGGAACTACATTTACGGCCGAACTTTTGGAAATCGTTCTTCGCCTCAGTGGTACCAGTCACCGTAAAACTACTGCCTATCACCCTCAAACCAATGGGTTGACGGAACGCCTCAATAAGACCCTCGCAGACATGCTTTGCATGTACGTCGACGTAAACCACAAGAATTGGGACGAAATACTTCCCTACGTTACGTTCGCCTACAATACGGCCCGCCAAGACACCACTCGCATGACACCATTCAGCCTCCTTCACGGGCGACCAGTAACAACTATGCTGGATGCAATGTTGCTCCCGAATGCCGACACCGATGATCTCGATCAGGACGCCGAGGAATTCGCTCAGCGTGCAGAGGAAGCTCGCCAACTAGCTCGTGTGCGGATTCAAAATCAGCAGGAGCACGATGCACAACGCTACAATCAGAGACACCGGCATGTAATGTACGAACCTGGCGACAAAGTGTGGGTCTGGACACCTATTCGCCGCCGTGGACTCTCCGAAAAACTATTGCGACGATACTTTGGACCCTATGTTGTTCAGCGACGTTTAACCGACGTCACTTATGAGGTGATCCCAGACGGGGTGTCGACATCAAAGCGACGCCAGCACCAAGCTGACGTCGTCCACGTCGTGCGTATGAAGCCATACCACTCAGCCTGACCTTAACCTCCTACTTCCTTTTTTTTTTCACATCGGGACGATGCTTCCTAAGGAGGGGGGCAAATGCCGCATAGAAGACGACGCAAAAGATGACGACTATGGCAACACAAGCGCGAGCTGAAAGAAGAAGGAGGAAGCTTGATCGCAAGACTCGTTCTAGGCCAATAATCAAACCGTCTTATATTTCGACCCTCCTTGGCGTTCTGTCGAGACGTGACAATATAAGAATGAAAACAGAAAAAAAAAATAAATAAACCGAAGTATTCACACCATTTCTCGAAGCCTACGCTCTGAGTAACCTCTACGTCACCAACAGCGACTGTTGCCAGATGCAAAACCGTTTTCGGCCATTTTTTGCAGCCGCCATTTTCATTCAGCCCACAAAACAAGTTCCATTGCACTGTTAACGTCGAGGTCACTTGCAAAAGTTATTTAGAAGACTTGATATGAAAACCTGTGCATGTTACACACCCCAGCGCGCAGTTTTCGAGCCAACAGTTAACCTTAATCTCGTCCCCATACGCCACTTGCGCTGCTCCGAGTGGAGGAGGTATTCTCGAGGATAACTTGTCGGAGGAAACGCCGAGGGGCGTTCATGAATCTGAATCGGCCCTGCAGAGTGGAGGAGCGGCTGTATTCTCCGCACCAAGGAATTGAGGTGGAGCGTCGAGTGGAGCGTGGGGATCGAGCTGCCACCCCTCGGATCCCCCAGCCGAGCGCTTTAACCAACCGCGCCACGCCCGGGATCGTGAAACGAGCATCGTTATTCTCCTTGTCTACCGTGAGGATGATATTAGCGGGATTCCGCGAGTGACAGATACTGCGCACTTCCCTTCCTGTAAACCAATTATAGAACGCCGGTGAACTTCGATGCGTTCAACGGAACGCTGCAGGCTGTGTTCGACGAGGGACGCGCGATGTACCCTGTGCAGCAGCAAAGCTCAGGCTTTCGCATTTCTTCCCTGCAGATACTGGAGTGCACTCGGAATTTTTGAAGTGCATGAGAAATGGTTGGAGAATTGGTGACGTAGGGATTGGACATTTCAGTTCCGAAAAACACCGATAAAGGTCCGCCGAAAGCATTTTAAAAGTTTCGGTTTAAACCGAAAAAGGTCAGTACATTATCTTGCACACCGCGAACTCTCGAAGACGGGAGAACATATTACAACAGTGTTCAATACAGGGGCATCATGTGGAACAGCGGGATCGTTGGTTTAAGCACAGCGGTTGAGGGTTTTGGGGCATTGTTCATGGCCTCACGAATGGGGAAAGAATGGCATCCGTGCTTCCCGACCCTCATAAGCATATCAAGCGTCCTTGGAGGGGCGCCTGCAGCAAGGCAGGCACTTCGAGGGGCGGAGGACAGACCACAGATTTTTTGCAGCGCAGATATGCTTCCAGGAAATCGCGAAGACCAAAACCCGCTAGTTTCTTGCCACGTGACACTTCTCAGACACAAGCCGAGAGAAGCGCATTTGTTAAGTGATTTGGATTATACAAAAATTTGATCGTAATGAATAATAATTCAGTTACTCCTTTGTCTAACGTGTGAATTTGTTTTACATATGCGTTTTGTCATAACGCCAATTTTCTTTACGACAATAGCATTTTCTTCCAGGAGCTTAGCTCTATATATGGCCAATTCTGCATAAAATAAAAATGCATAAAACAGCATGCAAGTAAAAAAATCCAAAATGACCACTACGTCACTTTTAACTGTATACGGATGTCTTTTATCTCACCGAAAAAAAAAAACGATATTTATTCAGCAGAAAATAATATTAACCGAAAAAGAAACGGAAGTTGTGTTTGCAAATAAACACCGAAAAAAGTTAGCCGAATTCTTTGAAAATAAAAACCGAAAACCCCAACCCCTACACTTATAGGCAGGGCGCCTAGAAATATCAGTAGAGTATTGAAAGTAGGCATGGCCAGCTGGTATGGCGCAGTCTGAGTTTAGAAAATGCGGATTTCAAGACAGCTCAACCCCAGGTTTCTCGGGTACCGTTTTTAATTGTGAGGCAGCTGAGCGATTTCGGAAAAAAAGGATTTTATGAACATATTGATGGCAATGTCCCATCTTCCTCTGCGTAACAAAAATTCCCTCTAAGTTAGTCCTCCGCCCGCACTGAGCAGTTCTCCATAGAAAACCAATGGGGTCCGTTTTTCATGATTGCTTGACAATAAATAGAAAGAAACTGTGGACGGCCAGAGCGGGAAATTCGCGGACAAAATGATTTTTTTTATGACACAATCTTGCCATGTGTGAAACATTTCTGTCTTAAAAAACTTCCCTTTAAAGATTGAGGTTGTCTAAAATTCATGACTGGGGCTTTTGAAGTATACATTTTGTTATTTAATACAGTGTGTGTGTGTGGGGGGGGGGGCGGGGGGGGGGGGGAACGAATACCGAGCCTTTTGGAACCCGCCAGCCTCCCGTTTCAAAACAGGCGCTATTAGCATCCACCCATCCATCAAAGAAGCGCAAAAGGCCTCTGTCTCATCGTCCACACAACAAAAACTAGGGAAGATTTTCGAAGCAAGCTTTCAAATTTTCAAGCATAATGGTGCAATATCACCGTCATCTTTTGAAGGATGCCTTTTCAAACACATCCGCGTATTTTCGAGCTGCGTCCTTCTCAAGTTTGCTGGAAATTTTTTCGCAGAAAATGCCAACCAATTGGGATGTGTACGCAACGCAAGAGCTGGAGACGTATTGCTCTATCTTGGATATAAAGCAGAGCAATGTGAACAGCTTGACGTTGAGTAGTCCTGTCAGCTTAAACGCTGAAAATTTCGTTGCTTTCCGGAAGCTTAAGGCATGCATGAAATATGCATAAAACATTCATGACCGCCACGAGAAGGCAACGGACTACTGAATGAGCTTCCGAAAGGCAAACAGTTAGATATATGTTTTGTTTTTGTTTTTTGAAAACATTCGCCTCTCGAAAAGAAAGCTTGCCTAATGCGCCTTCGATCGTATCCTTTGAACCTTTTGAGCTTGCGGATCGCCTAAATGCTCCAATTTATTTTTGTTTTATAAATTCGGTCTGCGAATGACATCCTTCCAAGAACCGTGTCATGCAAAAATAATGGTCGAGATTATGATCGCTGCTCGCACCCTTGCGTCATCTCATCTTTTCAGAAAAGACTATACTCTGCCGAAAAGATACGTCCGCGCTCGATACGAGTAGATTTGAGCGAACCTTTCTAGCGCGGCGCTTCGAGTGCGTATGCCTCAGTTCTACGATCCGCTAGAAAACTCCAATAGCTTCATGAACGTTAATGTGCATGAGGTGAGCTCACAGCAATAAATTAATTTGCCAGAAATTCAGCATTCTCACCGAAGAGTTGGGCAAGTTTGATTGTGTATTAGAGAATAACAAAAAAAAAATCGAAACGCTTAGCGAAAAATGCAGTTTAGAGGCTCCACGGTGCTGGCTGCTCTAGCAAAGGTGCATGATGCAAGTCCACAGCATGGCAGGTTCGCAACGCGTAAAATCGTGGTACAAATAGAAAAGCCGATGCCCCACAGGCGCCACTGATATGGGTTAAGTAGAAACACGCAAACAAGTGAACGCATGGGACTGCATCTGTTACTACAAGAAGCGAGTCTGACTCAAAGCATGAAAAGTGGAAGCTACTCCTCACGTCAAAAACTCTAAAAATCGACGCGGACGCTTGAGCAGGACTTCGTGACTGTAACTTGGTTTATTTCGTTCTTATGTATTCCACATAGGAAAATTTACCACTTGCCCTTTAAAAGATGAGCCACCTAGTCTCCAGTACAGCACCTGGCCATAGGAGCTCATTTAGTAAAGACTCGATAAACTCAGATGCTCGATTCACGTGCGGCGGCGCCGTCATTGAGATAGCGAGGGCTGAGCCTCTGGTGTAGTATCGGCTTTCCTTCCCCTCACTTTTTAACCCTTTTGTTGTGCGGATATTTTGTAAACATTTTCAACGGGCCTTCGCTTAACCCTCCTTCGAGCCCTCTTTCACTTCACATTCACATAAATTGTTAAGAACACTTCACTTCGTTACTTTAAAGACCCCCTTTGGGTTGTCTTGAAGCCCGCGTCCCTTTCTAGTTTTATGCGGCGCTGAGATTTTTGCTGCGATTATTACTCTGCTATATGCTAAAGCAAGCAATGGCCTTGTGCACCCAGCAACGATGCCGATGTGCGGAAAAAAAAAATTCACCAGAGTGAGGCAACGCTATAAGCCGGAGCCCCCGCCTTTTGTAAAGTTTTGCTGACGACTCTATGCACTTATATTGTAAGGGAGCCGACCAGCAGCAGTTCATAGTCGCAGTGAAGAGGGTGCCCCGCATTCCCCAGTCAGGACTGGATACTACAAGGACGCTTCGTGTGCTCGCGAGAAGCATATCTGCTTCTTGGGACGCTTCCGGAAACTCGGGCTGCCATCGACCGAAGCCTGCATGACGCTGCTTTACAACACTATCGCCTGGCCTCTCCTGCTGCTATGCGATGTCGCTGTGCTCGCTAGCCGTTGTAGCCGACCGCCTCTAATATTATAGTAATCCTGAAGAAGAGGAAAACGCATAGAAGAAAGGGAAAAGGACGTTGATAAAGACGAGGAGACTCTGGTGCCCGTGCCGGACTCGCAGCCGTTCACCAGCTGAGTTCTTTGCCTCCTCGACCTGCAGTGCAGCGCTCCGACGTCAAACCCCCGTCGTAACAATATGTATATTCCGCTCGCGTTCATATGAACTGACTGCTCAACGAGTGACCAATGCTGATATGGTAGAAAAAAACAAAAACAAGTTCCTACTCTGTCATTGTGACCGCTGCGTTCAGGATCCGCCCGCTTATTCAAGCGCTCACTTTCTTTGTTGATCTGTGCTCAACACACAAGGCCGAGATCTGCAGCTTATATATAAACAATTTAATTTTCGTGAAGTAATCTTCCCGTTTCTCGTGAGTCAGAGACAACTCGAGAAAAAATGAACACGCCAATAATGGGGGAGAAATATACGCTAAGGTACCTATCACATGGGCTTCGCGAAGTTTAGTACGCGCGAAAAATTCTGATATTGCTACTTTCACCAGATTGGGGAAATATCGAGTTCGAGATCAATAATTCTCCTACAATATACACGATCGCTCCGTTCCGATTGCCCTGGTCCATTTTAACGGAAGGCAGGATCCGCCGGCGGAGCCAAAAATCAAGGGGACGCTTAATCGCTTATTACGTGTGACAGTGCGAGAATACAGCAGTCTGAGGAAACCTCCTTATATCTGGGGGACCAGGGATATGTCATCTCCAACGTAAAGTCAGCGCTGTTCACCATGACCTTGAGTAAATTCCGTCGACAACGCTACCGGAGGAATGCAACGCCGCCCCACGTTCTTTACGGAACTATGCGGGTGATGCGGCCTCGTGTACCGTCCTCTATGAACGTCTTCTTCACAAACACGCTGGCGGCAGTTGTTCGCGATAGGGTGTCTGCCAGCTCCCATACATGCCCATGCATATATTGATCGACGGTTCCACACCCACTTGACGGACGACTCAAGTTACAATTACGCACCTCTGTGCAACATATCGTGCAGATTCGAACGCAATAACCAGTACTTGCGCAATATTTGGTGCGTCATAAGCCTTATACCAGAAATCCCCTCACCGGCGCTAACTGGTGCGTCATTTTAGGGGTACAAACATGCGCATATAGCAACTGATGATGTAATGTCTGAATGGCGACGGTCTCGGTCATGCTTCGAGTCATCTCACGACATTCAAATTCAATCCTAATTCAATTTTTTTTTTATCCTGTTCCTTTCTTAATCTCCTCTTCATGTTCATAATCAACCAACCTGACTACACCCACTGCAGGGCAGAGTCCTCTCTCATATTCCTCCAATTAACCCGGTCCTGTGACAGCTGCACCCACTTAATTGATCTACGCAAACTTAATAATCTCATCCGCTCACCTAAATTCCTGCTACCCCCTCCTACGTTTGCCTTCTCTTGGAATCTAGCCTTGTCACATTTAGGGACCATCGGTTATCTTGCTTATACATCCTATTTCTTCTTGATTTCTCCTAGAACGTCAGTAATTCGCCTTTGTTTCCTGTCCCATTTGCCACGTGTCCTGTCTCTTGACTTTACACCTACCATTTTGCGTACCATAGTTCTATGCGTGGCTCTCAATTCAAGCTGAACTCTTTTCGTTAGCATCCACGTTTCTGCCCGCAAGTGAGTATCGGTAAGGTGAAGCCGTCACAGTATACTTTCCTCTTGCGGGTACTGACAAGATGCTGTTCATTATCTGAGAGCACCTGCTGAATGAGCTTCAGTCCTATCTGATTCCTCTAGTTATTTTCCTTTCGTAATCTGGATCTGCAGCCATTACCTGTTCGGGATAGACATGTTCCCTTACACCCTCCGGCACCTCATTACCTGTCGCAAGCTTCTGTTTCTTTCCGAGGCTCTTGAACACTGCTTTATCATTCTGCATAATAAATTCCAGGCATACCGTTCTGCTTTTCCTGTCTACGTCATCAATCATATCTTGTAGTTCGTCACCTTAGCTGCTCAGCAAGGCAATGTCGTCAGCGAATCTAAGATTATTGAGGCATTCCCCCTTAACCCTTATCTCTAATTGTTCCCAATCCAGCTCTCTGAATACTTCCTCTAGGCAAGCGGTGAATAGTACTGGAAAGATCGTGTCTCCTTGCCTAGCAACCTTCCGTATCAAAATTTTAATACTTTCCTTTCAAAGGACTATGACTGCTGTGCATCCGGTAGAGATATATTCCAGTACTTCTTAATGCACCCTAAATTTCTGCTTTCTGAAATGGCCACCGTGGTCTTATTTTTTACATACTTTACCTTATCTTACCTTACCTCTTACCTTACCTTACCTTACCTTACCTTACCTTACCCTGCCTCACCTTTTGAACGCCTAACGACCATGTGTAACAGAACACAACGGCGCCACGAAAACGCCAACATCGAGCGCCCGATGATACCGCGTAAAAGGGAATGAATACACGCGCTCGCAGTTTCCGTTGCTGCATCGCACAACAAAACCGAGGCGCCAGACGCTATCTCTTGCTGACAGATACGCATTCAAACGCAGAAAACGGCTGCTAACTACAAAAAACTTGGCGAGGGCACAGCGATAGTTGTCGGAGATGCGTTTCTAACGGAACGATTTGCCTACATTCCTGCGTATATATATCGAGCCGCGTCGACCGAGGAGGAACTGACAGGTGCACTACTATGCGAGACATGCGGGGTTTCTCTAGCGAGGCCATTCGCATGGAGTGTCGGGGCTGTTCGTGCACACCCGCCTATGTATTATACGTCCCGTTCCTCGAAAGGCTCGTGGCTCCATCGTTTGTACAGCTTGCGTAAGGCAATGGCGAAACCGAATCCCGTGACCACACTCAGACAAAATACAGACAGGCAAAAAAGAAATCGATAGCAAGAACTTTTTTCCAGCTAAAGAAAGAAATCGGTGGTTCCGTAGATGGTCGCACTCATGGTTCCGACTCATCGATCGAATTACGCGAGGCTTGGATCGTCAGTATTCGTGAGGTGGCGTATACTCTTCTATATACCTAGTGATCAGCGCCGCTATTCAGGAAAGCACCTCAGCAATCGCAAAAAAGCCCAATAATGCGGCCGATTTCTATTGAGCTCTCAAGAAAGCACAGTGCCGAGCAGCTACCATAAATATTCAACGCAGGTCGGTGGCGATCTTCGCCCTATTTGTGGACTTGGCCAGCAACGCACGTCTTCAGAGCAAGTCGATTACAGGAAGTTGAACTTAGGCTGCAACGGAGGAAGAAAAAAAAAATTATGGCTAACGAGTAACGCCATGAGCCCAAGCCTTCCCAGCGTATCCGTAGTCTCATCATATCACCAAAACGAATCACTGCCTCTCCCGTAATCTAGAGCAGACGCAAGCATGAAATGAGTTTATTACCGACGCAATCCTGTGTCCGTATTCCGAGCTTACGTCGTTTTCAGAAGTGTTATCTCCCTGACCTCGAGTCATCTGATTTGTGGAAACGCCGAAACCGGAAGTGGTAGTCACATCCGGTTCCGGTGTGTCCACCAGTCAGATGACTCGAGATTGGGGAGATAACGACACTTCTGAAAAAGACGCAAGCTCGGAGTACCGACCCTGTAGTCTGGTATCACTATTCAGCTTAAGCAGCGCAGACAGAGGCGTCGTTTGTAACGCTCGATGCTTAGCGGATTCCTCGTGCCAGACGGCAGCACATGCTGACGGGAAGACGAACGACAATGAACGCGGACTTACTGCGCCTCACTCAGTGCGGCGGTCGGAAACTCGAAAATGCCGTTTGAAACGCGGGTTTCCTGCATAGCCCTGCCGTGTTATCGTGCTGCCGACGGTGTCAGGGAGAGTGGTGGACGCGCAGTCTTGATGCGGTCAGAGCGGCAGAGGTAGCACCGCTGACTTAAATTTAAGGCACACTGCTCTCAAAGGCGTTCCATTTCTCATTCGTCAAGTCTCCCATATGCTGACGCTTTGTAGGTGTCCACTGAGAACCGGGATAGTTTTGCATAAGTCTGTTTAGGTTCGCCTTTGGGTTGACGGCGCCTTTGAGGAGTCCACCGACAAATTAATTTTTGCGCCTTTTCATTTTTGCTCTTCGAAGCCAGTGCGAAGTGAAGCAAGACACTTGTTGACGCATGCGCTGTTCCAGTGAGAGCGCAGCATGTAGAGGTGCCAGAGGGCGACCCCAAGAATGTTCGTTTAGCGTTTCGGTTTGCATTCGGTTCCCCTCCGTGTTTTCATACGGTTCGGCGCCGTGTTCCCGCCGGCGGAGCGCCGACAACGGCCACTAAAAGCTCTTATTTATTTATTT
>JAJIZL010035903.1:16817-28101 GCA_023969395.1 Amblyomma maculatum | reverse complement strand
TTATTTATTTATTTATTTATTTATTTATTTATTTATTTATTTATTTATTTATTTATTTATTTATTTATTTATTTATTTATTTATTTATTTATTGGATACCTGCATCGCCCGTAGGGCATTACAGTAGGGGCTACAAACGTTAACTATGACTTTACATATCATAGCAATGCACGGTAAAAAGCATCGTTCATCAGTATATACACAGTGCTTGATGGCAAACTGTTCCATTCTCGGACAGTTCTAACAAAAAAAAAAAGAGTAACGCAACACGTCACCCCTACAAGAAAATTCCCTGACTTTCAAATCGTGGTCCAGTAGCTTCGATATATAATTTGGTGCCTGGATATACTTTTCGCGGTTGATGCCTGTTGTAGAGTAATAAATGTTATGAAAAAATTTTAATCTAGCATTTCTTCTAGGGCTCTTTAGCTATTGCCATTTAAGTTCATGTTTGCTTTCTGTCATGCTAAGTTTCCGGCTGTAATTTCCAAGAACAAATCTGACTGCCCTGTTCTGGATTTTTTTTTCTAATTTGACTATAAGCGCAGCTGTGGGAAGGTCCCAACAATCACACGCATACTCAAGTATTGGTCGAACATGACTGAAGGAGAGCTGGGTTTTTAGGTTACTTGGACGATGACTGAAATTCCTCCTCAAGAAACCCAAAACTTATGCTGCCCTATCTGCAATATACTTAACGTGCCTGTTCCACCTCAAATCAGATGTAAAAAGACTCCCAGATATTTAAATTCCTTACTTGTGCCTAAGGCAATATCACCAATTCTATGCTTTAAGAAATATCTTGTCTAGACACGGAAACCTTGATCCACCTATTGAAGTTGCGGAACAAAAAACTGGCGAAATGAGTGGCGCTTATGCGCCCATGCAAGGACAAAAACTGTGGCCGTCGTTCGAATAGATTGCACTTCCAAACGGACCAACTAAATACTGCTTTGGTTGGTTGGTTTCTGGGGTTTAACGTCCCAAAGCAACTCAGGCTATGAGAGACGCCGTAGTGGAGGACTCCGGAAATTTCGACCACCTGGGGTTCTTTAACGTGCACTGACATCGCACAGCACACGGGCGCCTTGCTTTTCGCCTCCATCGAAAAGCTGCCGCCGAGGCCGGGATTCGATCCCGCGTCCTTGGAAACAGTGGTCGAGCGCCGTAACCACTGCGCCACCCCGGCGGGAAATACTGCTTTGACCACGATAGCGCCTGGGCTAACGATAGCGTAGTCAATTCCATGTGTTCGCTTCGTTTCCAAATCATGACTGCCGATTATGAATGCGCAGAGTTAATCATCATCATCATCATCATCAGCCTGACTATACCCACTGCAGGGCGAAGGCCTCCCCCATATTTCTCCACTTAACCCGGTTCTGTACTAGCTGCATCCACTTGACCCCTGCGAACTTCTTTACCTCATCCGCCCACCTAACTTTCTGCCTCCCCCTGCTACGCTTTCCTTCCCTTGGAATCCAGTTTGTTACCCTAAGCAACCATCGGTTATCCTCTCTTCGCACTACATGTCCTGCCCATGTCCATTTCTTCTTCTTAATTTCCACTAGAATGTCGGTAACCTGAGTTGTTTCTATGACCCACTCTGTACGCTTCCTGTCTCTTAATGTTACCCCTACCATTTTTCGTTCCGTAGCCCTCTGGGTTGTCCTCAACTTAAGTAGAACTCTCTTGGTAAGCCTCCACGTTTCATTTTCATAGGTAAGTACAGGTAAGATGCAACTGTTATATACTTTCCTCTTTAGCGATACCGGTAAGCTGCTAGTCATAATCTGTGAGTGCTTGCCAAATGCTCTCCATCCCAATCTTATTCTTCTTGTTATTTCCTTTTCGTGGTCCGAATCTGCGGTTACTACCTGTCCTAAGTAGACATATTCGCCTACTACTTCCAGTACTTCGCTACCTAATGTAAACTGCTGTTCCTTTCCGAGGCTGTTGAACATTACCTTAGTCTTCTGCATATTGATTTTCAAGCCTACCTTTCTACTTTTCCTGTCTAGGTCACCAATCATTATTTGCAGTTCATCCCCCGAGTTGCTTAGCAAGGCAATGTCATCAGCAAATGTCAAGGCAATGTCATCAGCAATCAGCAGAGTTGATAGTCGGAGGCAAATACTGCCTAGAGAGCACAACCCAAAAAGCTCACCACGTTTATTCTAAAGACCGTATCATCGAGAACGACGTCTCTCCATATCAGCATTCCAGAGAAGCGCGCATGGAAATTCTTTTTAACATGCAGCCCCGCCTCAGCAGCAGGAGTATGCGAGCTACCTCGTAGAATTATCAAATTTTCATCCGTAGTTTGCAGTACTATTTAAAATGCCCGAGTTTGATGCTCAAAACATACGCGCAGCGGAACGTATACAATAATATCTCGCGGTGTACTTACTTGTTGAAAGAGCACAAGAGGGGAAGCGTGTTCTGCTCGAATCTCTCATGAAGATATGATTGCCACACTATTCCTTGCAAGACAATGTTCTTCTGCAGGAGAGCCGAATAATTCAGGTAGAAGGTTCCCGGTTCTTCTGAATACTGTCACGACATTAAACGGATGGCATCGCCGATGGCGGTAGGAGACTTTCCTCTGCTCGCGCGAGTGGTGGCAGAGGTCTGCCAGGTCCTAGGTTATAGTGTCACAAGTGGCAAACCTTTATAGTCGACTTGTCGTTACGGTGGAACCTCTATTGCTAACAGCCGTACGCAAGGCTGTAGTCCGTCCCATCTGCAGCTCACAACAACTTCAACCTCAATTGCGCCTCGTGGCATACTTTGCGAAAACGACATACAGGTGTTTAGGTCGATACATTCCTCGTGGGGCAAGCGATTATAAATGCATGGTCATGTGACTGAAACACTGATGCAGGTGTCTGTCGAAGATCTGCATTTCTCGGTTGTAGTCGGTTCATGCAGTTGGTTGGCATGCCGGAACAAGTGGCCAGCAGCCTCGCACGTGGGCAAAAGACAAACGACGCCTATCGATCTCGAGAGGCCACGAGCCTGTGCCATTGTTCTACACGCCCGCAACGTCGCCGACTGGAGGGCGAATCGCACACATGTAGTTTCGAGCTGCGCCGAGCAGTGTGCCGGTCGGTAGAGACAATGTTACCTCTGAGCAGCCGCACGCAACGGATATTTTTTGTAATGGCCAGGATAAAAGGGTACGTAGCGCCGTTGTCCTTATGCCGCGTTTTGCCCACCGCGCTGCCTCTCGTTAATGGTCATGGTTTTCGGATACGGAGACCAAAATCACCGCAAAGAATCCGGCCCAGATGGCCGCGTTTCCCTAGAAGCGAAATGCAAAAGTCGCCCATAAGCTTCGTGATATCATGGGCACATTTAGAAGAAAAAAAAAAAGCCAGGGGGTCGAAATTGTTTCGAAGCCCTTCTCTGCGACATCCATCATGCATATAACCCATGTCCATAGCCTATGGCTAGCACATATAAGTACGCATCAATCACCAGTGTGTCTCCGTGATTGGTAATATTATTAAACTAAATTTGATGGACGAAAAGAGCTGCCCTATCGAGACAGGGACGAAGAAGGGGCAGACGCACAGAAATGCTTCTTCGACTCTTTTTTCTTGCTTCGAATTGTGAACCAACTAGCCCGACAAGTTCTACTTAATTTGAGTTTGGTGTAGAGAAGTTTTTCGCAGGAATAGTACATAAATGTCTTATTCTCTTTACTGAATGTGTTCCCGCAACCAAGGTTATGTCGCTGTCCGTAATTGTACTCGCTTCTCTTACTGTAATGGCCCTCAATAGAGGGCGATCAGTGCAAAAAATTGAATGAATTCTTTCTGGAGGCGCCCATTATTTCGATTCAAAATTGTTTCTTTTCCGTCTGAGCATTGTATCTTGGCCGCAACAAAGGTACCAATTCGGTGGTGCCCGACACAAAATGCCCACGTCTAATTGCTCACCAGCGCGTCAGAAATTTCTCACAAGGTACGACAATTAAGTGTTATAAACTGCAACATTGAATTACCAGCATTTGACAAAAAATCCCTTAGAGTAAGCATGGAATCATTTTTTTTTTTCCTTTAAAAATCCGTATGAAGCAAGGAACTTAAGGGGGAAATACACAATATTACCACATGATGGCTAAATATGTGGGCGTAATAACTGTGGAAGACGAATATACGAAACTCATTTTTCAATGCCAAAGCACTTCATATCACGAGAGACCTCGCCCATTCCAGATTCCGTTCGCCTGGCCGAGTGTTCCGTATGGCAACAACAAAGCGTATAGCTTTGCTATACGTATTGTTATACTACAACTTTCTATGAGTGGCTGCCATGAGTACCATGACCACCAAGGTCAAGTTGTAGTCAAGGTAAAGCCCATTCAGATTATGTAATACCAACTGTTTTGGTTCATGGTCCAAAGCGACTCAGGTTGTGAGGGACGCCGTAGTAAAGGACTAAAAATTTCAAGCATCAGGCGCTCTTTAACGTGCACTGACATCGCACAGTGCGTGGGCGCCTTGCTTTTCCGAAGCCTCAGTCGAAAAGCGGACACCGTGGCCCGATTTTGATTCCGTGTCCTTCGGTTCAGAGGTACAGCGCCGTAACAACTGAGACGCCACACGATGACGGGACAAATTAATACTCGAACCTCTGTAAATAACAGGTTAGGAAATAAGGTCTGAACGTGTCCAGTCACACATTGACGTAATTAAACCTAGCTTCCTAAGCTTAATTGAACGTTAAGTATCGTTAATATCAAGAAAAGCCTAAATGTCTACGGTTACAGTACAGTATTACGTTGCTGTCTGGACATATATTGGTCATAATTACATTTTCCTAAGCCTAATGAAGCTATCTTGATTTGGTTTAAATACGCCTATAGGCAACCTGCAGTGGCCAGGCGGCGCTAGTGAAGTGCAGCGTTCAGCGCCGCTAACGGCGGCGCTGAGTAATCTGAGGCGGCCGGCGCGGTCGGGTTGCGTTCGCGTTGTATACGGTGGGAAGCATCTCGGCTCCAATTGTCTGGTTTTAAGGCAATCGAATGTCTTCTCAGCTACTTCCGAAAGCCAATACTGGCGTAAGGATACCACCTGTTCGAGAATGGTCATGTTTAGAACGTGAACGGTGTCGACGTCACCGCGAAGTGCGCGGCGCTCGTGACGGAACACCCGCGCGCGCAACTTTGAATTTCGCGTGAGTAGACGGGGTTTTTTTGTGTGTGTTTTTTAACGATGTTCATTGTCTCCGGGCATCAGTCGGATATGTGATGATGAAATAAGAAATGATAAAATGAATGAAAAATGTTGTAAATGTAGCTTTTCATTTACCTATTGCGCACGCACCTCCTACTCAAACATTGAAAGTGCAGAGAGAACCTGAGAAGCGATTGATTGCCGTTACTTCTTTTTTGTTCTTGCTGTTTGATTACAGCAGCATAATAATTTCCTTGCGGTTTCGCTTTTCAGTTCAATACCATGACGAACACTTTCGTTCGTGGTACACCTTTCGACAGTGCTGCGGAGGTTACAGGAGGCATGATGCGGTACCCGCTACGGCGATTGCAAGCCGGCGGGGAAATGCTGGCACTCAACGGCAAAGCTTCCGTAAATGAGGTCGTTAGAGTTAGGATTTTTTTACTGTTGCTACTAATGATGGAACGGTCTATCGTCTGGGACAAGAAACTCTTGAGCAACGTGAGCAGTCGGTGCAAGAAATGTTTGGCGCGGAACGATAGAACGAAGTTCCATGCTCCGCGTACACAGTATCGCGGTCCGCCACTCCGCCACTTCAACTTTTTCAGCACCTTAAAAACTAATTTACAGATAAATATGCTTATTCAAACCTGTAATTGGAAGTTTTGAATATATTTTGGCTTCGTGGCTCCGAATAGACACCGCATTAGAAATCCGGTTCACAGATCCACGAGCATTTTTTTCTTTATTTTGCCTCCGTTGAAACGCGGCTGGAATTCGATGCTGCGGCGGCGCGACTGTGTTGCTTTCCTGAACGTTACGTCCTTTAAAAGGACAATGCTACTCCATCTTGCACAGCATATACCAGTACACGCCAGATTTTACAGCGCAGAGCGCGTACTGAGGAGAGTGCCCAACCAGCGTGCGACTCCCCGAGTCAGAAGTTTATACGTTTCCTCCACTCAACGAGCAATCGTCTTATTTTAGCTCCTTGGCGTCTGTACTGCACTGGATCCATAACAAAACGAATTTCAGTTACATTACTCTCTCACAGCCACTATCCACTTCTCTCATCATTCTCCTCAGGTTCTCCCAGCAAGCGGTACGCTTAGGTTTCCTTCGCGATTGTGGCAGTCTTTCTCGCCGCCCCTGCGCTTATTTTTATTCTTGTTCACATCCGTAGTAGCCGAAGCATCGCACGAGACCATTGAAGTCACTAAATGAGTAAATTACACTCACCGGGATAACAAAACGCGAGCGCAGAAGAAACACAGCGACCGCAACATACACGGCGTCAACTTCTGCGCCGCCCACCGTGGCGCCGCCTCAGTATTAGCCCCCGTCGGACGCCAGGTGGCGCCACATTGTTCAGCAAACTCAGCATGTCTCGGCAAGGGCACTCCAACTCCATTACAGGTTGTCTATAGTCCTAACGTGGTCCTAACAGAGTATTTGCGAAGCGCTTCTAGCTTTCACGCGTAAAATTTACACTGTCCTTTTTTAAGGATATTATTTACTAAGTTCGCTAGTTGTCATTTCAAAGAACGCCTTATATTTGCGGTATAAATGACGCTAAATCACATGAACACTCCGCTATGTCACACAGGTATAGTTGTACACAGAGTGCCTGAAAAGGTCACCGGAACAAAGGCGTCTCTATAAAGCACCACGTATTTCACAACGGACAATAGTGGTGCGCGCGTTCACTTGCACGTACGCGCGCGGAAGGCGCACCGGAGGCCTGCGAGAGTCTCTTCACGACCTGCACTACTAAAAGTGAGGCAAAAATCAATAACTAGTTTTAATGATGAATACCCATGCATAAAATAAAAAAAATAAGCTGCCACTATAGGCCACTGCCAAGCACGCCCCATTCATTCCAAGAAGGCGACGTTTGCAAAATTGGGTTCGTTATGGGCATGCTGTTTACTGAACAAGTTTTTTTTTTCTTTAAACGTGAGCAAACGAACATACCAACACGCGAAAACTTACGATTAAATTTTAACTTCAACCCAACGTTGATTCAAGTATGAGGACCTGTGTATAGGCTGCTGCAAATGTGCAAAGCATGAAACATGGGGTCAAAGAAACAGCGACGCTATAATTACGCTGAGTCGCAATGGCGCCGATGCAAACTTCTTGAAGGCGGGAACTGCTCGGTCAGACATGAGCGATGAAAACTACAACTCGGTCAAAGTCAGAAGTTTTATTCAGCATCATCATCTTTATTTTCATTGTTGGATAAATGTACATGATTATCAGTATTACAGAAGGAGGTCCCGAAATATTAACTGTCCGGGGGACCTCCTATGACAAAATGAATAAAGTTAGCGGGTAACTTACGAGGCACTTATTAAGAAAATAATATACGGCGTGCAGATAACAATTTATAATACTAACAATAATATAATACGATACTTATAATGCAATGCAAACTAGAAACAGTATAGACCATTCTGAATAATCAGGAACTGGAAACAAAAATGCACTAATTGCGGAAGTCTGAGAATGCAATTTTCAAAAAAAAAATGAATGAATGAATGAATGTAGACACTAAAATTTACGACCCAGAGAAACATGTTTAGTCGGTGGAACAAAACAAGGTAGAAAATAAGTAAGTCTTTAATGAATGATGAAATGAATGAATCGTACGCTGTCATTTGATTTCGGCAGGCAGTGAATTCCACACAGATATGCCTGAAAAGTATGCAGTTTCTTTGCCATAATTAGTCCTGATTTTGGGTAATAGTAGATTATGATGTTAAGCAAATCTGGTGTTGTTATTGTTACTGAAGGGACGAAACCAACAACAAAAATAGCAAAACATATAAGCAGTCTGCTTGCTGAAAACAATAAACGAGTACAAAGGAGTCCAAAGAAAAAAAAACATGTTCTGTATATCAGAGAGGTTATCTATACGCAATCATGCATGAACGAACGCTTAATGGTGCATATGGTCTGAAACCTTCGCGTACTTACGTCGTCGTTGCCCTTTTACATGACGCATGCTTCCATTCGCGGGTGAGTATCTCGATATTTCCATTTGCCCAGAACCTTTTTTCTCCTGGAAACGAGGTTAATCATGCGGTTAACCTCAAGCGTAACCGTGCTTTTCTTAACGCTTTCGGCACCGCGAAAAAGCAGGCGATTCTGAAGATCTTTAAAAAAAAAAAAAAAAAAAAAAAAAAAGCACTTAAATAAAGCTTAAATAAAGCTGCGCACATCTTATTTCTTTTTGCTAATAGCACAGCCTACGATTGCTCCGCTTTTAAATTTTTGTGGGTTTTTCAAAACGCGATGGAGTTGGAGATGGGTTGACATCGACATTGAGAATCTGATAGAGAACCTGTTCTCGGGACACTAGGTGCTCATCAGTTCGTGCTGACCCAGCGACAACAACAGAGAAAAGTCAAAAGCTGACAGAAATTTGTCTACCCCGCTTCAAGTGCAATGCTCATATCGATGCTAGGTACACGCCGTAATCCCGATGCGGCGATAACGCTACCCGCTTCCGCGTCAGCGAAAGTTGTGTCTCCGTCACAGGTGGTTCAAACCCTGAAAGTTAGAGATAGTACAGCGAGTACACGCAGTTATCTTATGTAACCACTCACGAACGAGCTAAATCTGAAAGGACCCTCATCTTGGAGCTGACGTTTCAGGCTGACTGATGCTTGAATCATCATCGGAACTGAACGCAGGGCTCGAGATGTCGACTTCAGATTGGTCGCCACTGCTGTCCTCCAGGAAGACCGAAGTTAGAGCTACAGACTCACTAAAATCATGCCAATTTCGTAGCCCGTCATGACGAACGATTGACGTCATTTTCATTGACATTTGATACCATTTCGCTCCGATAAAATATTCCTCGTATGTCGCGGCGCCTCCCAGAAAAAAAAAATGTTAACTACACGGAAAGCGAAAGTACAGCTGTTATGCAGTATTATCTGCACAGATAATACGTTTCCAGCACGCGGGAATTTCAGTTCGTTCTGCAGCGCGTCTAAATCCTTGGATCATAACAGAGGTGTGCATTTGACCTCAAAAAGTGCAACCTCACCTCAACCTCAATAAAAATTTCCTGACCTCACTCAACCTCAACCTCACGCTTTGAGGTTGAGGTTTGACCAGGTGACCTCACCTCAATTTTTCTGATGCCACTACCGACCTCACTCAACCTCACCTCAAACTCAAACTGTGAGTTTGAGGTCGGTCGCTCGACCTCAAAAAAATAAAAAAAATAAAAGGTTTTTCACTTAAGAACACTAGCTATAAAACGTCATGGTACAAGTCCTGTGCGGTGACACGCCAGAATGACGACATAAATTTTAAACAACATTGAATATGATGAGGCTTACTTGTAAAGTAAAAAAATTTAAATGAACATTTACCAGCGGGGCTACTGATTCATAGCAGGCTGACCTAATAACGGCAGTATAATTGGTCAGTTTCAACTATTCAAATTTTATTTTTATTTGTTTTGATATGGTGACTTTTGACCTAATTCCCGCTGTAATGCTTATGTGTCCTTGGTGCTGCTGGATGCGAACTCCCGAAGGTCTGCAGTGAAACGTCGCACATATCTGTGACCGTCAAATAGTGTTTCCTCATGACAAGCAAGTCATAATTTCTTGGTGAAGACATTTTCCTGCGATTTGAAATCGAATCGGATGACAAAATCACAAACAATCTAATGTTTCTTCAGTGTAACGTCTCTGTTACAAAAAAAAAAAACAAAAGTAGATCGACCACTTGCGTATATATGGAAGTTGTAGTACCATAAAATTCTTTTATCAAACTGACTTCTGACGTAGGACTTATCACAAGAGGCGGACAGAACAAAATGTTGCCATAATGCAGAGACGCTTAGTTACGAAAAGGTAAAGCGTGCTTGACTTTTGACATTGCGCTACTTTCGATAATCCTGACTAGTGGATGTGCTGAATAGAACAAACGCCGTGACCAATTATTGGAAAGATTACCCTCCCTTCTACTTATAATAACTAACGGTGAATTTTCAGCCCCAAAACATTCCTTTTATCATTGATGTAAATTAAAGAAATAATACGTTGGATTAGGGATAATTCGCACATTACCTTGAGATGCCGAGAGAAGCACAAAAGCTGGTTTCCTTGTCCACAGTTTCTTGTCGCAGTGAATGCATTCCAAGTTTACAGTGCTTTTCGTTTCTTTTGCGTGGCTATTGTAACGGAAATGGCCTTCGATGTCTTCGTCAATTCGACAACTGCGCGCGCACACATCATCGTCGGTATATTTAGATTTTTTCGCTATATCTGCCATAACCACACCTGCCATAACCGCAACCATGTCATGCACCCTCAACGCCGAACGCAACAATGCGATAGACCTCGAAGAAGAAGAGCAGACCTCAGCTGGAAAGGGCGGAAACTTCCGTCATAAATTACAGCAAGTCGCCGACCACGGCATGGCTGCGTGTCTTCGCTTGAAAAAGACGGCCACGGTAAATGGCGAAGAACACAGCATGTCGTTTAGATGCTGCCTTTTTTTTTTTTTTGCCGATTTCGGGCGGCTCACCGACGCCGATTGGGGCGACTTCCAAGCAGGCGTTCCAGGAACGATTGGTGTCGATGAGGACATGGGGCTAAGACACCAGCTTCTAGTCGCGACGAGAGAACCACGCCCACTGGGAAAAGGAAGCGCGAACACTTAACCCATGCTACGGGAGTTGTTTCTTTTTTCTTCAGTTTCTTCGACTGCACAATATTCGTCAAGAGAGGAAAACTAGCGGGTGGTGAGCAGGGTGGCAACGCGTCTACAGGGAGGAAGAGCAGAGTTTGAACACTGACTAGCGTTTCCCTCCTGCGAAACGATGAGATGCCTGCATGGTCGACAAGCGACAGAAGTCCGCGCAGCCGCCGGGGCGTTCCGAGAAGCGAGAAGGGCCTGTCTTTATATTTCTTTAGACCAACAGGAATACGCCAGTCGGAGGCATAGCGCACAACCAAAAGCTAAAGAAGTAAAAAAAAAAAGAAAGAAAAGAATGTTGCGAGAGGAAGAATCTGAGAATTGTCTTTTCTGATTTTTTTGTTTTGTTTTTTCTTAGGAGGAGGGGGGGGGGGGGG
>JAJIZL010035903.1:0-15629 GCA_023969395.1 Amblyomma maculatum | reverse complement strand
ATTATTATTATTGGATGCACACGGTGGCTGACAATTCTCGAATCTCTTTTTATTTTAGATGGTCAAAATTTCCGGAGCCCTCCACTACGGCGTCTCTGACAACCTGAGTTGCATTGTTAAACCCCACAGACCAAACCTCTTGATTTTGTCAGACATGCTGTCGGAGAAGGCTCGTTTCGATGCTGGTGAAAGTTGGGCTTATTTCCAAGGGCCTCGTCGTTTTCGTTGCGCATGTGGTGGTCACTTTTTCACGAAGCAGTACACTGTCCATAGTTGAGTATCACTCAGTAATAATAAAAACTATGGTACCCGTCATAATCGATCCCGCTTAAGCTCGAACAGAACACCTTGTGAGCGGAGCTGGGCATCCAATGAAATCACAAGTTGCGAATCGCGAAATTGCCTTCGTGAGGCTAACACAAAAAAAAAAAAAAAAAAAAAAAAAAAAAACAGAAAGAACGTGAGCTCTTGTGGCAAACCGAATTGACCACAGCACGTGGACAATAGCAGATACAGGCTGCATACAAATGTAGACAAGGCGCACTTATCGAAGCGCAATGCAACTGCACATAAAACAAATAGAGTAGAAATCTTATGCAGCCATTTTTACTACTCGATGAACTCTAGCCTGGGGAAAGAATCAAGTGGCAGTTGAAAGAGGAAGCTCATTGGATACAACCAGCACGCTAGCTTACTGTTTACTTACCATCGGTTGCACTGAATTATTCCAGTGGTTTTTATTGTTTCTGAGTCCTATAAGGTCACACCGTATATGAGTGACACATAAGCATGACACGAGATCTCAGCGCAGCTCTTCACTGAATAATATCGAATACTAATTGTAATTCCGCCAGTTTTCGTTATCCTGCTTAGTCTAAAGCCCAGTCTATGAACTTAGGGAGGAAACTAAACGCACGCTAAAGACAAATATAAAGGACCCTTATACGTTAGAAAAGGTGAACTAGTAACACGGGCGCCACCATAAACGTCCGATTTCGCATAAAGGCTGCGATGCGTCGACAGATCTAAAAGCGTTAGTCGACAGGTTTCTCTCTCTCTCTCTCTCTCTCTCTCTCTCTCTCTCTCTCTATCTATCTCTCTTTTCCCCCGCTGATCTCAGGGGACAGCCGGATAGCCACACCGCCGGATAGTGGATAGTGGAGTATGTTTCGCGGCAGTCGTCGAAAGTTTGTATCGAGTGGGGGAAAATAGTTAAATGCAATTTTCTCAAAAGTAGATGCGCATTTGGCTGCTCGAGAAAAGCAACACAGCCAGAAAGCGTCAAAGAAACACCCTTCGTTGAATAAAAACCGCGCGATCTTTCGGACAGCAGTTCATTGAAATGTCTTAGCGGCGCTTATATGCAGAGGCGCTTGTGTTTGATTTCAAATGCAATCCAGCTTTCTAGGACGTCAGTTCTAATTCTGAGGAAACTGTGGAATATGGTAACATGCTGTTGCGGAAATATTTAAAAAAATTATGGTCCAATCTTCTCATGCACCGCAAAATCGGTTTTTATTTATTTATTTATTTATTTATTTATTTATTTATTTATTTATTTATTTATTTATTTATTTATTAGTTTGTCCTTCTATCTCATCGAGTAGTTCCACCGCCATAGAAAACCAACGGCGAACATTTTTGAAGGGGGTACGATCCGCCCGAGGGAAGATCATCGGATATATTGATTGTTATAGTGGAATTTTATAATATGCGAAAAAAATAACAACCGACAATGTGACAAACTTAGGTGTGCCCTGAGAAAAAGGAAGGGTTATGAAAAAAACTTTTATAGAACCTGCTATGGTTTGCGAATGCTAGACGCATGGCATCCCGTTTCCCCTGAATCGTTCTTTCTTTTCTCTCTTCTTGCCTGTGGTCCTGTCGGTCCCTTTGCAGACAGAGAGGCATATGTCCCTCAAGTGCACCTCATCGAAGAGCGGTGAAATGTGTTGTCCTTATACATACTAGTCCAGACAGCTGCATGATGATGCACATATTCCAAAGATCCCAATCTTATCTTTAAAAATGACGCTGTTCTCTCCCTCTCTTTCTCATTTACGAGGATCAGCTGCATTGTATTTTGCCTTGCCCCAAAATTCAAGCATAAGGCAGTCTTGACCAGCGGCATGTAGAGCTCTGGGACTTCTGCTCGGGTTAATTACATGGGGCTACGTTAACGCCTTTACTCGGTCTTGCACAAACATTACTTCAAATTCACACTGCAGGCCGTGGCCATAGTCATGCTGCGGGCACCGACGCAAAAATGGCTCAGGTGCTGTCACCTGGTGCACGCCACAGGCTTCCTCCACGGCTATGCAGTTTTATATTCTCGCCTACAGATGGGGCGAGACGTCGCGCAAGTTAGAAGCGCAGGGCTTTTGCGGAATTGCACGCAATACGAGCAAGCAGAATGCCGAAAAAAAAAAGAAGAAGAAGAAGAAGCACCTCTTGTGCATAACGCAAAAAATTAGATGTTCTCTTAGATGTCTCTTAAGAGGAGAATGGCGAAAGCCTACCCTTCCTTTCCTATCATTTGCATCTCATTGTTTGCCTCTTATCGGCGTTCGTTGCAGTGTTACATTTGCAGGAAAGGAAAGTATCTGTCACACTTTGTCCGGAAAGTGTATTTGGACCCTACACCATCGCTCCTCTCGCATGGCTTTCCTTGGCTCGCGTTCAAGTGTGGCATTTCAGATGGCAGGATCGCTAGATGAGCACTAATCTCGTGGAATATTGCGGAAGATGGCAGATATCGTATGCAGATCTCGCGCACGGGATTTCGTTCCATGAGGCTAGAAAGGATTTCGCCTTTAAAAAAAGTGAAAGAAACAAGAAAAAAAACTGCTGAATGTATGCTGTGTTTGAGGCTGTCTCGCTTGACTTGTCGGTTCACATCCCTTGTCCGCTAATATCGAACACTTTTGCCTGCAAAAACTACAGATTCACCCTGCTACATCAAACAGATCCCATCTAAAAATCAGATACATTTTCAACAACGAATATATTATACCCGTTACAATTTCTGTGTAGCAGACGCTGAATGTCTCGTGTTTCTTCGAGAGCTCTCTTCTGCTGTTTGCAAACCCTTATCGCAAGTCCCGCCGCAGAAACGGAACTTATTGCGAAAGCAATACTACTCGCACTTTCAAGCCTTCGCGTGACCCGGCCGCAGTTACGTCTTACCCACGTGACGCTATGGCGTCACACCCCACGTGACACACGGGCTGGCAGGAGCTGCCAACTTGGGTCTCTCGTTTCACATGGGACAGTTATGACAGAATCAGCCTGCTAGGACAATGGCATTCACGTTACCTCTATAGGCCACTAAGGCACGTTCATATGGGTTGGTTAAAGCGGGGCTTTATATGTGGACTGAAGAAGAAAAAGAGAAGAACGCTCGGTCACCCGCAGCTAATGCTTTCGCTCAATATTTAGTTCAGCAGCATTGAACCCTTGTAATTTTTTCCCCCTCGCTTGCACGGCAGATTGTCGCATATAATTCCCCGTTTGAAGTGGGCGTCTATTTTCTTTATAACACAAGCAAGTAATTATGCCATACTAATTTTTTCGTCTATTTAATCTCCTTCGCGGCCGCTTGCTGAGTGAAATCAAAGTCGAATAAAATTTAGCAACACAGGCAAGTCTTGAAATTTGAGTTTACTTATATTTGCCATTATAAAACTGTTTCAGTGCTTGTCTACGCTATTACATCAATCTCTGAATCAACCTAGCATCTGGAAGCGCAAAAAATATAATGGTTGAAGCAATCATATCTGACTCGGCAACTGAAACGAGAATTAAATAGCAGGATATTTCACGTGCTTTATTCAAGAATTGCGAAACGCTTAATGTGGGCAGAATAGAGCTCGTTGTTTGCCAATGACCCGTGAATAAAAACTAAGGGAATGCGGTCAAGTACGGCCAGGATATCGAAACCATGCATTCATGCTGTGTTCTTTTAATCTTAGTGCCGTCAGCTCGGTCAGAACTCGAAAAAGGAGAACAGAAAAGAAGAGCTGCAGCGAAATATACTTATACTCTATAAAAGCTTGCTTTTTTTCGTAGCTTTTTCGTGGGTCCCTGCTCCCTAGGAAATCAGCCTCGTTCGTGGTTTAACAGCGCCAGAAGACGCAGAAAAAAAAACACTGAGAATTACACAAGCACTGCATGCTTCTTCCGACGCGTGTTAACACGTGAATAATTTCCAACTCTCGCAAATCGCAGCCGTTCCTCTTCTAAAATTGTGCCTGCTGATGTGAAACTGCACCCAACGACACCACGCGAGCTGCGTTCTTGCGCAACTCTTCTTGGAGGTGCCGAGGAACATCTTGTATAACCTAGCGCTGCTGGCCGGTAATGCTCCGTATCGCGTTTCCTACTGAATGAGTGGACATCCGTGACATCTCTGCATTTGGCGGGATAGCACCCCAGAGGGAGAAAATGAACAACAGACTGGGGACAAAATAGCAGGACGGAGCTATACGTCTTCGACACATCAGTTATAGGCGCTTTCCAGTGGGTACGCGCGTTTCTGTATATTGACGCCGTTCTCGCAAGAACGAAGCCCAAAAGCGCAGATTCAATAGATAGATAACAATCATGGAGGATCTAGAAAGGGTCATGGCAACTACACATTTGTCGATAGCTTTTGTCAGTAAAGGATCACCTCTTCTGAAGGCGCTGTCAACACCACATCGTACATACAGGCGAATCATTGACCGCTTCCGTAAGGACGTATAGTTATCTCTCTGTAGCGCTCGGTTCGTACATATCGATCCAGCGCGCTGGACGCTTGAGCGGTAATCGAAGTGCGCGGCCACGCTTCGTTAGGCGCTTCGTTAGGCCTGCTGGGGCCACCGAAGATATCAAGATTGGGAGAGTGAGTGAGGCATGTGCGGTCTTGCTGTCATTCACCCATACTGGAACGTAATGCGCGGCATAAGGCTGCGGAAGACGCACCGCGGGTATGGCTCAAACACCGATATACCATCTCAAGCAAAAGGAAGCTCTCCTCTCCTCAATGGTGCGATTTGTCGTCTTCGGCTTGCGCTCTTACATTTCTCTCCAAGCATTTGAGCATCTTATAAGCCCTTCGTTGTCACCTGTGGTCTCATTGGATCTCAATTCCTTCCCTCTTTTCCCTGCATCTTTCCTTGAGAGTCAGGCTCCAAACAATTCTGACGGGATGGCATATAGCCCAGTTTAGTTCCCCGGCGAGAATAGTAGAGCCCCGCTGTTACGTCTTCCACAGGACCACCGAAAAAAAAGAACTTAGCATCCGAAAAACTCAGTTGCCAGGAAGCACATTGCAAGCCTTTGTGGCCTTCTCGACCATTCGCGTTACTGGTCTAGAGCGCCCTACAATGCCTCTCCGTCTATATGAGTAGCTGTTGGTAGACGGGAGACAGCAGCAAAGAGGGTGGGAGCATAGTGCGGGCAAACTTTCGGCCCGCGCGTGCTCGCGTCTTCACTATTCTCCTGGTGGCCAATTTAATCCTTCACAATCCTATAGTCTGTGGAAGCCTATAAGAATTGCATTTTTAAGCTGCGGATGAGAGGGACGACGCGGATGACCCTAACATCAACCAACCGCCGTGGTGATGCTGTGGTTAGGGCGCTCGACTACTGCGCTCAAGGATACGGGATCGAATCCCGGCGGCCGCTTTTCAATGAGGGCGAAAAGCTAGGCGCCCATGTGCTGTACGATGTCAGTGCACGTTATAGAACCTCAGGTGGTCGCAATTTCCGGAGTCATCCACTGCGGCGTATCTCATAGTCTGAGCCGTTTTGGGACGTTATACCCCACAAACCAAACCAAACCTAACGCGACATCAACCAAACCGTGTCTGTTTTAAAACTTGTCCACTTGAGGGATACCGGAGTCACCCAACAAGCGGTAAACGGTACGATTCACATGAGCAACAAGGAAAACGTTTATTACGACGTCATGTTAGCTTCGTTCCCCCCCCCCCCCCCCCCCCCTCCCTCCCCCCTCCCCTGGGACCTCACCACAGCTGCCAGACATGTTTCTTACGTCGGCCAACACTCCCCCGCGCTTGATTGAGAGTCACACCACTATACTGTGCACATCACAAGTTCAGTCGGAGCTTCCGCTGCAGGGGGTCGGTGCTGAGCTTGACTGTGGTTCATGTGCGTTCCACCATGTATCCTCCTCAGTGAGACTACCGTTATCGTAACGACGAACCTGGTCGAAGTGTCGAGCGACAGATCCTTCGGCCGTGTAGATCTTGAGCATCCTGTTTCCCAAGACCTGTTGTATAGTTCCCTGCATCCCATGTTGACCTAGGTCAAAATTACTGAAAAGGGCGGTCTGTCCATGGAGCCACTTCCCTTTTGTTGCTGTGTGCCTTCCAATGTTCTTTTCTTGCAATTTATTGCGGTTTCTGCAGAAGCAAGCCCAGGTGTCATTTCGGCCAATAGCTCAGGAGCATTTCCACCGGGAATCTGTCCCTACCTCATGATGGTGTGCGCCTCTGATCGTGCAGCGATCGGTTTAATCGAGTTGAACGTATTCCACTTGCGAATCTTTTAGACCCTCTTTGACTCCCTTTTAGACCTCTTTAACTGCCCTCATCACCCTTTCGTCTAGCCCAATACGGATATGTCATATGGCATTCTTCATGAATTCTTCGAATTCTGCACTGACGAAAGCACTACCATTGTCAGAAACCAGACATTTAGGAAGACCAAATCGTGCAAATATGCTCCTCAAGATCTCAATGGTTGCTGCACTGGTTGCTGCACTGGTTGCACTATTGGTGGCGACTGCTTCAATTCAAACTGAATAGCTGTCATCGACAACCAACAAAATTTTGTTTTCAATTGGACCGGCATAGTCGATGTGAACGCGAGTTCAGGGCTGGGTTGTTGCTCGCCATGCAGTTGGCTTCTCGGAAGGTGGCATTGCTGCCGTCTGTTTGCAGAGAGGGAATTTTCACAGGAGCTTTTCAATGTCTTGGTCAATTTCTGGCCCCCGCAAGTTTCCTTGCCAAAGCTTTTGTGGCACTGATTCCAGAATTCGCTTCATGCAATTCCAGCATGAACGCTCTTCTTGCTACCTCAGGAACAACTACTCAGTCTCCAATGAAGATGAGCTGTCAGTCTGTAGTGAGGGAATTCCTACGTCTCCAGAATGGCAGTACTTGATCACAGTTGGACTGTGGAAATTTCTTGGGCCATCCCCGCTGCACATATTTACGGATGCACTGCATGAGTTGGTCCTTTCCAACCACGTCTGCCTACTGCTTCCTTGAGACTGGTTCTCTGTCCAATATGCTGGCTACTAATGCATGGTGTTTTTGGTCAGGATCTTTCATCTGCAGTTCAGTATCACTATAGTCGACTCAATGCATCTGCATTTTGTTTGCTAGATCCGGGCTTATACGACATGGTGTACTTTTAGGCACCAAGGGTAATCACCCATCCCTGAATGTATGATGCTGCAGTACTCGGAATTGGCCTGTTTTCCTTGAGTCCAACCAGTGGTTCATGGTCAGTCTTCAGTGGAACTTCCTACACAATAAGTAGTCACGGAACTTCACCACTGCAAACACAAGAGCCAGGGCCTCCCTTTCCAACTGAGAATAGTTCTTCTCTGCCTTTGTGAGGGTAGGGGATCTGAATGCTATCATTGGCCTTTCAGTACCATTGATCACATGAGATAGCATTGCACCAGTGCCCTCTGGCGAGGCATCACAATATAGCACTAGTTCCTTCGTTGGGTCATAGCACACAAGCAAATCAAAGTTCATCCGAGAGATTTTAACAGCTTCAAACGCTCTTTTTTTCTTCAGATGCACACTTCCATGTGCTGTCTTTCCGTAGCAAGCGGTACAGCGGTACATTAGTCCCGTTCATGGGTGGAAGAGGTCTTTTAACTTTTCTTTTAGATGCTCTGCGACACGTGAAATTTCCCTGTCTGGAGGCAGTATTGAGCCTATCTCCTGGCCAGACAGCAAATGAAGCTTTTGGATCACGTCTCTGCCACACAGTGAAGGTCCCGGGCACTGCACAATGTACAGTTCAGCAGCAGCTTTGTATTCCTTGGGCTGCGCTGTCATGTGAGGTACCCCGCTGGCAGGTAACTTTCCCAAGTAGCAGTGAAGCTCCTTGTATGTGGTCTTCAGGGCTGGCCACTGCTTGGCATAGCAATGATACGTTTCTTCAGGAATTATGCAGACTGGCGAACACGTATCAATCTGCATGTTGAGATCCACTGGTCCCCACTTCACCTTCTTGTAGACCGGCTCAACCACAGTAACTTCGCTTGTCAAAATGTCAAGGACTTCAGTTCTGTTGTCGCCCGCTTCCATACTCACCGCGTTCGCCTGAAACTTTGTTGGCTTTTTTTCTTTTCCACCGCCGAAACGCATTGTGGGTAAATGTCCTTGCTTAATTGTGGCACTTATAGCATGTCGACGTTTTGTGCGGACAGTTGGGAGTATCATATGAGCAATCGCCACAGCTATTGCACTTACGCGGCGTCTTTACCTTGGTGTGCTTCGTTTTCTTCATGACAGCTACTGCGTTGGCTTCGTTCGCCGATTCCGAAGCATTCGCATGAGGTAGGCACTCAACGTTCTGTACAGTCAATTCCGCCGACTTATCGATGTCTACTGATTCTTGAAGAGTGAGAGACTTCGGCTTAGTAAGGAGTACACGCTGAACCATCTTTTCTCGCAGACCGATTACAAATCGCTCCCGCAAGTTGCATTCAACGCGCTACCGAAGCCACAATTGTCGGCAATTTTGCAAAGTTCCGCCAGGAATTCGCTTACCTTCTCGCCGGTGTTCTGTACGCGGGTTTGGAACCGGTACGTTTCGTAGATTTCGGCGGTGCTGGATTCAGGTGCAGCTTGAGCAGTGTAATGATGTCCTCATAGGATTTATCCCGTGCTTCTTCGACTCCAGTAGGCTTCAACGACGACCATATACCTCCGGGCTGAGGCACGTTATGAGAATCGCGCGCTTGCGTGCGTCGTCGGTGATTCCATTTGCATCGAAATACGATTCCTGTCACTCGGAGTAGTTTGTCCATGTTTCCGCATTCGAATCGAATTGTGGCGGTGCCGCAAATAATGGCTGTGCGCTCACTCAGTGCACCATGCCACTCACTTGCACGCCGCTGCGGGCTCTTGCGTCTCACGTATCGGGTTTGCTTGGCGGGTGTTGTGCATACATCCCGTCTTCACCCCATCCTCGTCGCCACTTGTTGTCCACTTGGGGTGTACCAGAGTGATCCAACAAGCAGTAAATGATACGACTCACATGAGCAACAACGAACACTTTTATTACGACGCTATGTTAGCTTCGTTTTCCACTCTGTGACCGTATACTCCAGTTGCCAGACGCATTTCTTACGTCAGCCAACAAAAAGTATCGCTCAAGTGCTTACAGGTGAAATGCTTCCAAAGCCTCCCGTGCATTACTATCCCTGCTCTTACTCATAATCCTTATCTCTCGAAACAGTGCTTCGCATTTCCTGCAGTGCAATCATTTTACTCGTGGCAAGTGTTCTGCCGCTCGGTGACACTCACTGCATCCTTCGCAATTTTAAGATCTGGGCCTCTCCCTTCTTTATCGACCGTACGTGCTACGCTTGGTCATTGCCGCATGCAGCGCCCCTTTGGACTGCATAAGCCTTCCTATACCTCCCCGTGCTACACTTCAGAACCTTTTGCATCATTGTTTTTTATTGCAATGGTTCTTCCTCCTCTTGCTCGAAGAGCGCGAGCAGAGCTGTGGAAGCTTTTGTGAAGCAGAGAGCACGACTGACATGCATTTATATTCACTACTTTTTAGAGCGTAATCTCTACTTCTCCCATGCCAAACCTCAAGGCTATCTGGCTCCGAACATTCCGGGATCCGGTAAAAACGTCCTCGGAAAAAACGTCCCCGGAGCAAATGTCCCCGGAAGAAACGTCCCAGGAAAATATGTCCCTATTGGCAAAGTAGGAAAAAATGTCCTCGAACGGGGCTGAAGTCTTGCGCTATAGGACGTGGACTACGTTTCCCCGTAGTGAGCTGCAATTATGAATGATGCATGTTAACTTTATTACAGCGGTTTCACCTGTCGGCTTGGAATTGACCGCGAACATCGAACTGATGCGGGCATTCCTGATAAAAAAAAAAATTATGGCAGTGGTAATACAGTGACTGCGCCTCGTCTTAACTTTGCGGGGAAAAGAGGAGCTGACCACCGGTTTTACCGAAAAAGCTTGGAGCGATGCTTTAATATGTCCATGATGCACTACCGGTTAAGCCTCGTTCTGCTTATACCATATCATCATCCTTATCACAATTCTACACCAGAAGAACGGTTGAACCTCGTCACCAGAAGGTCTGGAAAGTAATTCTATTGACGTCTTCTGCTTTGGGCGGTTCCCCGAGACTACCATACGCAGATCCGCTTGTACCTTTCTAAGTGGGCAACGTTACCAAACTTATTAGACCTGCCATATATGATTGCTTAACGAGCTGCGGAGCTCGGAACCTCGCAACGTATAAAGAGCCAGATGGCTCTTTCACCATGCTTTTACACAGTTCTCATAAAAATTTCGGGCCCCCAGAGGACGCAGGTTCCAAATGATGATTTTATTTAACTCAAAGCCAAGAAAGAATGGCATAAAATGTTTTTTTTTTTTTTTTTTCATGTGAGCTCCGAAATAAATCTTTTTTAGGGCCGGCTTTGGCCTTGGGGACGTTTTTTCCTAGTTGCCGCTTCTTCGGGGGACGTTTCTTCCGGGGACGTTTTTTCCGGGGACGTATCTTCCGGGGACCTTTTTTTCGGGGACGTTTTTACCTACACCCGAACTTTCCACCTTGAACTCTTGCGCTGACAAAAAAAGGCTGTGTGGCGTGGAGGAAGCCACTCTTTCTACAGACAGAGATCACAGCCGTGGTAGACAGGCAGCCGAGACCACCGCACAACGAGACTAGCCCGATGCCGAGAAGGTTACCAAGCGCGGACCCGAGCCAAGATCGAAGCGGCCGCAGCGACTGCGGCTACGGCCGATGGCGCACGCTCGTGAAGTTTGGTCCAGGGACAGTTGAGCCTCCACAGTTTCTTTTTTCACATTGTATAATCCAATGAACGTAATAAAGCGCACGTGGTTTCACAGCTTGCTTTGCATACACGGTTTTTAAAACATGGCACATTTCATTTTCTCAAGGAAGATTTCAGCAGCAACCGTGATGATCGAGCATGGGTAACCCTGAAGGAACCGCCCGTTCTACATGCTTGTCAGAACTTACCTGCATGAAATAGCGACACGATTTTAAAAGAGAAGATTGGAGGTAAAGGCTAGCCATGGCGCATTTTAGTTTTGAATAAACTGAGACGGGCAATAGCTCCTTCTGTATTCGAGGTGCATACATAGCGTCAACATACATGATCATCGGCCGCGGTGAAATTAAGTCTAAAATCTGAAAGAAAAACAAAAAGAAACCACAAAAGAAGTTCATGCGTGAAAACCAAGCGCCGCCTATTCTCTTTGAGGCTGTCGTAAAACAGTGCTTACAGAAAAACTGAAGGGTCCAGTCAGTACGTTATTTAAAGACTATCGAAAAATCGCCAACTCTGAACACTTTCAGTACTCTAGCTCTTCCCTGTTAAACTTGGTTCTAGGGCGCGGTCAGTAAAGGCTTGTTACTAAGCACTGTGAGTACGGAGGATCCAATGTTCACCATTGGTCTTTGGCGAAAAAGATTTTTTTTCTCAATCGAAACAAACGTCGCATTATGGTAAAATTCAAGCAACCCCATAATGTTACCTCGTTACACGCCTGAGAAGTTCTGGAACCCAATAGCACAGCTGCTTTAACATCTATAACAGACGTAAACAAGGCATAGTAAAAGAAGTATTCAGAATCTACTGCAAACAAATTATTGCAAGCATTTCCTTTCATCAACGTCTTTTCAACCCCTTGAAGACAATTAAGGTGGCTCTGCAGATATCAAGGCGAAAGCCTTTGACAGCTCCTAAGTGGCGCCCGCGGAAAGTGTGCGCAAGATCTGTGCGCGAGATGTGTTCGCGAGATTTTGCGGCATTCCGCGGGATGTCGGTGGGGTTCTGGTATACAGTTACGTATAGTTAATGATAGATGATAATCATTAGTGATGAGAGAGAGAGTGTCACTTCCCTTCCTTCGCCTCCCCCTCCTTCCTCATTTTCCTTCCCATCTGCCTCCTCTTCCTTCCTCCCTCTTTAACTCCCCTCTCCTCTCTCTACGGAGAAGGTAGGGAGAGTAAGACAGACAATCTCTTCCCTCCCCTCTCTCGCATCAGAGAAAGTATAGAGGGAGCTATCTCTGTCTTTCTCTCTCCCTCTCTAGAGACTCTATTCCCCTCTCTCTCTCTCTCTCTCTCTCTCTCTCTCTCTCTCTCTCTCTCTCGAGGAATCAGGGGCGTTCCAAGGATCACAGCAGGGCGGCCAAAATGCTTTTGCCTTGCTGCTCCGCTGAAATTTTTTGCTGAGAACAACCTATCACATACCATTGTCACTAACCACGGTGTAAAAGACACTGGCGGTTGGTGGGTTTTGAAAGTAAAAATAAAGTAATAGCATTCATTTTACTGTTACAACTGTCATAGCCTTACACATCATGGCCGCCTTACCTTTCACTCTCGTCGCACTGGCTTTCAGAGGGATAAAGTTCTTGGCAATCGCTTCACCTGTTCTTTTTCGGCGACCACTACGAAGACGCTATCCCTGTCAGCGTGGGGCAGCCGGAAACTGTTACTGATTTGCTTTAAATATGACACAACTTTTCTTTATGACTTTTCTTCGACAGCTTGTTAGGATGGCTTTCAACTTGCAGCAGATTTATTGCTTTAATACTTCGTCTACTTCACTGCCGACACCGCATGCTGGTCCATCTCTTTCACGTTGTATTCTCTTTTTTTTTTTTTTTTGCTTGATACGAAGATTACTTCTTCATTGTCGATGACGTCAGCTTCCCGCGTGGGGTCAGCAGCTCTCGGTGCTTCTTTCGTTTTACGCTGATTAAATTTAGCATGCAATGAATGCAGCCATCGTCTTCGGAGAGAATATTGTACCCGTTTTCCATTTTGCAGTCAGTGCATAAAAACAGTTATTTATCCAACAGAAGCATTCACGAGCAATTGAAACATAGCCTCTATGCATTATTCTGTCTAGGGATCTATACACATGCGAATGACTCAATATAGAATAGTTGCGAACTCATTTAGCGCTCTTAAGTGCATCTATCTTGTCGAAAGAACTCTTGTCTGAGGTGAAACGTAAGGCCCGGTAATGCAGCTGCACGTGATCACAGTGGAACAATATTTTTCTTCACGCATGCTAAAAGAGAAGGGAGAGTCGTCAGATCAGACGAGGGGGCAGCAGAGAGGGTTAGCTTGTATGACCCGTTTCTATATAGTACAATTTATCTGTGACGTCAGTGGCTACTAGCATATGCAAGTAAATTTATGTAAGTTGGAGATTCCAATAAATCAGTTAGAGGTCTCGCCCCACGTAAAACCTTCTGCCCTCTGAAGTTGGCTGGACCGTTGAACCATACCTTGTGATTCGGAGACCGATCCATATTCGACTGATTTATATCTCAGAAATTCGACAATGGCGACTAACGTCACGATTACCCGCCAGCAGAATATGAAATGAGACTAATTACTTGTACTGGTGTCGCTCCCGAAACTTATGCATCTATGTTGCCCAGAAAGTCAGAGCGCTAAATCCTGATGGACATACAATGTAGTCGTCATGGGCTTATATGCCGAAAAAAAAAAGTTCAATAAAACCGCATGAGCAAGGACTAACATTTCCACCATTCGAAGGCTCTTTGCACACTCCACGCTCATGTTCCTCAACGTGAGCTCCCTTGCACTTTCCTTCACTGCGCGAACACCGATTGTCATGGACACAATCAGAGACTAGCCAAGCATGAAATGCTTTTAGGTCCCATTCCCAGAACGGGAATCTCGCCCAAGTGCCACGTCGAGCCTGAAACCCAACATGGCGCTGATAATGAAGCAGTACATATCCGGAAAACTGCGGAACTGGCGTTCAAATGACAGCATCGGGTGGTATTCGAACCTGCTGCAGCGCAACAGAGCAGCTTCGCTTTATGATTTCTTAAACAACTCGGCCATCAGCATTTTTATTATTGCCTTTACATATACAATATGCACGATTAAGTAAGCATAATTCGCATCATGGCTAACATTAAAATTTATTAAACATTAAAATTTTGTGTTCCGCGTGATATTCCGCGTCATCAGGCATGCTTACTACATATAGACTTCGTTTAAACGTGGCTTTCACGCACAAGTACTTACATTTAATTGGACAGATGGACTCGCCGGAATGTTCAACTTGTGGCATCCCAGAGACTGTGGACTACATATTATTGGTGTGCCCAGCGTATGCGCGCGAAAGAAGTGTGCTAGCCGCTTCCTTGAGGCGTTTAGACAAGAGGCCTCTGTCGGAGGAACTGCTGCTGGGCGCTTGGCAGGACAAGGGGAAGGGTGTCCAGGCAGTGCGTGCTCTTTGCCGTTTTTTGTGCGCCAGCGGACTTGATTCGCGCTTGTAAAACAAGCTACTGTGTCTGTATATGTATTTCATATGCATTCTCCCACATCGTCACCCATCATGACCTTCTTTCTTCTCTCCTTCCCCTTCCCCAGTGCAGAGTAGCAGGCCAGATTTGAATTATTCCGGCCAACCTCTCTGCCTTTTCCTTTCAATAAATCCATATATCTATCTATGGCTGGCGTGGAAAGGTCAAAATCATTTCATTGTCTTTAAGTAGTCAATACACGGAAGCCAGCGCGCATATGTATGCTCTAGTTTTACTATCTTAACATATTGTTACGAGCACGGTGGTTACGAGGCGGCAAGTCGATGAACGGAGGGGGGGGGGGGGGGGGGCATCTCTCCCAAAAAACGTTCCCCCTCCCCCCCCCCCAGTAGTGTTTTTTTTTTTTTTTTTTTTTTGCAATGCGCATGACACGAACCTGCCCCCTGGTTGATTCTGATTGATTCGGGTACACGTGCAGCATTGACCATGTTAACCTCGCATCGACACGCCTCTGTCGTAGAGTGGATTCCAAGATGGCGGCAAACGTAGAAAGAAGCGGAGGTTACAGGTGGCCCGATATAGTTGTGGAGGTATAGTTTGGCCACAGCCGGCTTACAACATGCTGACAGATCAGTGGTGCAGGCAGTTGGGCTGTTGATGATCAACTGCATAATTTAAACTTTTCACGTTAAGGGCTCCACTTTTTAGGATCTCAGTGTATTCAGCTTCAGTTTGAATATTCAGAACTATCATAATAACTCAAGGGGAGAAAACGTCTATGCGCATTCTCTAGGGGTTACCTGCGATTCTCAATGTATTATTATATGTGCAGTGAGGGAAACAAGAGATATTTCTCTGGTCCTCAGAGTAGGAAGTTTATATTTCGGATCGCTTCATATTCTCAATACCTATAGACCAGGCAGGACCAGCGTTATCCGCATAAAATATCTGGAAATTGTGTAATCTTCCATTTCCTCCATCTCCTCGTCACTCGCATCCGCTTAAGCAAAGTACCGTACACATTCTGATGATACTTGACGGGTTTCT
>JAJIZL010035901.1:20558-31217 GCA_023969395.1 Amblyomma maculatum | reverse complement strand
AGCTCCCGCATCTTCCGCTGTATAATAGGTGAGGCAGCTTGTGACACAGTGTCAGTGGCCATAACAGTTCACTACACTAGGGTGCGCACTGGAATCTCTAGGGACATTAGAAACACATCAAACAATACACATTGTGACGGCAATAGCCACTCATGCATTAAGAGTTCAAAAAAAATCATGCACTAAGAGTGCATCAGAAACATGGTGGCCAACTTTCTTGTGAAAATTATCAAGAATGCATCAAGAAAATGTATTGAAATGTTAATGTGCGTGATGAGAAATGTAATCAACATTTAATCGGAAACTCATTAAGCTTTTTTGTAAGGGGATGCTAATCTACCGGTAGTGAGGCAGAATGTAACTGTCTTCTCCGCTGCGAAATCAAAGTGCGCAGTTGTTCGTAGTCTTCCTGCTTTCGCACGTCTTGGAGCTTCCAGGGCGAAAGGACGGCTTTCAAGAGCACCTTGTTTGTGCCGAGGCGAACTTGGAATGACTCGTTGGAGCGCACCACAGCGTAACGCTTTAGCAGTGTTCTTCTCTATGGCTTGCTGCATCGGAGCCGTCACTTGAGGAGCATCCAGTACCAGATGGAGCTTTTCACTGCCAGCATCCACGAGCGGGTCCGCTTGAGGTTGCATAGATGATGGCAGCAGTTGGTGTAGTCTTCCCTGACCACATCCCGGATAAATTATTTCCAGTAGTTGGCAGCAGTACACGTTGTTTACGTTCAAAACCGCAGGTTCTTGCACTGGACGGTTGTATTGTCGAGTATGGGCTCGAGGGTCCCTTTGATTTTGAAAGCTATCTTTGTGATGTCTCCAAACTTTCAGCAGATTTCTGGCGAAGCCGGCAAAAGCGACTATTTTGATCTCGCATTTGATTATTACCTTCTTTTTCTCGCCCATGCCAGATCAGCCCAAACAGAGACGCACTTCATTTCTTCCATGTTTGTGAGGACGGACTCGTTTGAAAGTTGAACCGTAGGCTGAACAAGGCGTTCGGTTGTTTCCCTCCTCGCGATGCTGGCGTATAACTCCAATAGGGCTCTTTGAACTCCTGCCTTGAGGGTATGAAGAACACGGTGTATTAAAATCACGAATAGGTAGGATCATCAAGCGAGAAGCAAATGTGGAACTTGAGAACGGTGCTATGAATAGTACCATATTTGAGGAATGCATAAAAATAGGCGAAAGCCATCGTTGCTGAATAGGCCATTGCAGATGTCACGGCTTCTTTCCGGTGTTGAGGGTGGCCAGTAGTAGCCCATGTTCACTTGGCAAGCCTTGAATTTAGCGGCTGACTCGGTGTACTGCAGAAATGCCTGCAGTGTTACACGTTCCGGTCTGTTGTTAAGTGTTGTACTGAGAGATGAGAGAGCTCAGAAAAAAATTATTGCAATAAAATTGTTTTTTTTTTGCGAGCATGGCTAGCAGGAAAAACCAGTTTGTTGCTCTTTACAACTTGAGAATGCGTGATAATATTTAACATTCATAGATGACTCCTTTAAATTAAATAGAACACTAAGAGGTTGCAGCACATTATTTGTATTCGCTAATTGGTTTCGGGTCCACAATGTAGATTTACTGATACGCTTTGTGATGTAATTGCTTAATCTAAAGAAACAGTTCAGCGCCGAACTACTGCAGTTTCGCTTTTACCTTTTCGGCTGAGTGTTTTTCTGCTGAGTGCTGAAGTATGAAGATATGGAATGATAGTATTATTTCTTTTATCTGAATTTCAAAAAAATGTGCAGAGGCAAGACAGTTATTAGTCGAATCGGCGAGGTTTTAATCCTTCGTCGATGACGGTGCATTAGGGATGGCACCTGCTGATAAACCAACCGACCAGCGATGAAATGGCTAACCAATGTTGTGCTTCGTTGCACCGTTCAGGGTATGGCACGCTGCTGTGCTGTGCTGCCACTAGCATTCAGTGATATTGCTTAAAGTTCAGATGTCTATAATTACCGATATCTCGATCACGAAATAGAGAAAACAATAAAGTAAATGCAGAGAGAATGAAATACATAGAGAGAGAGAGAGAATTCAAAGGTAGGGAGGTTAAGTAGACGATGCCCAGTAGACCATCCTACACGGGGGTAAAGATTAAAGAGAAAAGGAAAATTGATTTAAATTATATGTCAAAGCATGGCGTGTTGATGACTTGGGTCATGTTGGACATTAAAGAGTACACACTAAAATGCTTGTATAGCCTCAAACTTTGGTGTTCTCTCCCGTGTAAGAAAAGACATGATAAAATTTGAACGCAAGCACAATAATATAGAAGCAAAAAACACAAAATTAGCAAGAAAGAGTAAAGCATGCCTCGAAATAAGCGAACACTGAAACATCGTCAATACCCAAAGCCATACCATTCCTATAATGAAAAATGGTATAAACCTTAATATTAACAGGAAAGTTTATATTATTGAACACAACTGTCAGTTCACGTGTGAATACTACAACAAAGAAGGTAAAATACACGCAGAAAGGGCCAGCATTTTTTATCAAACATACTTGAGAAAAAAAGAGATAAACAATCAACTACCAAGATTTCACACGTTAATAAGCGGATATAATAACATTAAAGAACAAGAATATTGCCTACAAATGCGAAACTCTGTCTGATTCTTAAGTCCGCATGGTTGATTTGGAGGAAAATGTGTAATATTTGATCTCCAAATTTCAATTCACACAAAACCGCATTAACAGTAATCGTGGATGAAATCATAAGAATACGCAGAAATGTGGTGTGAGCATTCCTTGACCTATTTGGTTTAAGGGAAACGTAGACAAACATGTAACATTAGACCCAACTCACTAGAATATAAAATGTGCTTTTGATCGTAAATATGAGAAATTCGGAAAAAAGCATGCAAAAGAAACCACATCCGCAAGAACATTCGCAGTTCTTATTTTAAATACTGATTTGCTAAAAAAAAGGGAAAACTGAAGTATAGAGTAGTTTTCGGGCCTTAGTCCGCGGAATATACAAGTTCAAAATCTAAAATTTTCCGTCATGCAGACTATACGTGATAATATTTTTTTAGATAGCTTATCAAACCTCAGCAAGCCTAACGGTGGCCATGGATAAAAATCAGAAAACTTGTTCTGAGTGGACATCCGTGGTGTACATATTACAATGCTAAATATTAGGAAATCCATCACCTATAATGATTGAGCCTTGTAGCGAAGAGTGACTGCTTACCAATGATTGTATCTGCGATCACAAGCGCAAAACCTAATGAATGCAATAAATAATGAATTTGGGGTCGCGTAAATACAGATGAAGCACCAGAGCTAGCACAGTCAAATTCATTGCGATGGCTTTGGAATGAAGAACTTTCTCCGCAGCGTTCTGCATCGGGGAAAGTAATTTTAACAAGGTCTATGACAGAACTCAATGCGGTATAGTAAACTGCACTGTTTTACTTGACAATTAAAATGCGTGCATTGCCGTTTCATACGTCTTACCTGCAATATAAAGAAACACCTGTTTCCTGTCTTAAACCGCAATTCGTCCCTGGGCGCTGACTATCTGACAAATAAAAAAACTTATTTTGTGCCAGAATCTTTGAACTGAATGAACTGAACATACCATTGCACTAAAAAGGCATATTTTATTCCAAAATAATGTAAATAACGCACTGGAGAAACATTCTCGGAAACCAGGCGAGAACTTTCTTCTCTCGGTCACCCCAAATTGCTCACGCTGTAATTTCTTGCGCTGCAAATCAAACTGAAAACTTTATGCTTTATGCTAAATTAAATGAACCGCTTCTTTACTGTATGCCTTTTGAGAAGAATCTGGATCGTGTGCTCACAGGTGAACATTGGCCACTTGCACGAACATGTGGGAATTAAGGATGCGATGCCGAAATCTTGTAGAACCATGTAAACTATCATTTAAGTGATTTTGTGCCCTTTCGAAACTGGCGAAACAAAAGCAGGAGCAACAAACAGCAATAAAAAAAGTCTGCTGCTTCAGTGTGGCTGGACACTTTCATTGGAATAAAACTATAATGCATTTTCAAATTTTTCAAAGCTTGTGAACAAAATATTTTTTTCGTGTTTTTACCGGTCCAAAAATGTTCTGAAACTTTCGCACCCCTAGTAGTAGTGGGCGTGCCAACCATGGTGACGAGAAATATGAGCTCTATTTTTCTTATTTCTGCCCGCAAAATAACTAAGTATTCTGGCTGGGCCAATAACACAAAAGTGTTCGCCGTCTTCCAACTACGAATTCTTGCAGACTTCGTTAGCGCGCAGTGAGATTGGGCGAATAACCTGCTAAGTAACTATCCGAAGCAACCTGGAAACATTTGGAACGATGCGCAAGCAGTTGTCTTTTGCTACGATCCCTCGGGAAAAATTCCTGCTCATCCCACATTCTGTGTCTCTAGACAACGAGCATTTACGAGATTGTTGCGTGCGCTGCACACACAGTGATAAACAAGCTTGCTTGGTAGTTAAAATGAACAAATAATGCTTTCAATGGTTAACGGGTATTTGTAATCTTATTGAACTCGACTATTATCGCTTCATAGGGCTTGCCTTTCTGTATGTACGAAACAGATAACTGTCATAAAACATTTCGTAGTTGTCAGCAGGATATGTTCATCGGTTTCGGTTTTGCAAGCAAAAATCACTAGTGCTAATAAGTTCTAATTTATTTCTTCATTCTCCAAGCAGCGTCGCTGCCCAAGCAGGAGTGCGTAACGAAGATCTACATCTTAGCACTCGGCCAGATCTTCACATGCATCGAAGTGTCACTTGGCCTATAGGAGCAACAAAAAATACTACGAAAGACTCGTGCTTCATTGCGCTCCCGTTACATTTGCCAGGCTTTGAATGTATAGTCTTTGTCAAAAGTATAGAGCCCAGGCGGTTGTTACCACTCCGTGCGGCCTGTAATGCACTTCAAGTGTTTCCAATCTCCTGACGGTAAGATTTGTTAACGCGAAAACCTTCATTGGCTCATGCTATCGTAGATAAAATGTGTCCCGTTTTTGCGGCGTTCTGATTGGCCGACGTGCAATGACGTAATAGAGTTTCGACCAATCACAGAGCACCACCACAGTATGCGCTAATGCGTGCCTTATATCGCCATATGCCAATCAATAAACAATTATTAAATTTTTAATGCGTTAACAATTGACGACAAATAAGTAATTCATTCTTTAACTAAATAATGATTATTAAACCGCGAAACTCATTATTATTTACCTAATAATTACAAATTACGTAATTTAAATAATTAATAGTTTTAATGCCAGTTGGGTAGTAGAATGCGACACTCAGGCTTTCGCCTTTCACTACTTAGTCGCTAAAGTCCCTCGTAATATTTTTCCTACCCTCTCCAATGGCAAGGCCATCACCAATGCTAAATGAGCGCTGCTACACGGCTCAAAAGAAGTCCCCCCGGACTACACATGTTTGGCAAAGGCTCTAAATAAGAAGAGACATGCTTACCTGTTACTCTCAATGCAGAGGCGCTTATTAAATACAAAAATTTGCTCCAGCAGTGCTCAACATCCCGAACACGTGTGTGGTTTTCAATGCAGTTTATAAATTACGATAATTGTTGTTAGTTTGCAGAGCGCTCAGTCAACACGCGCAATCAACTCTGTGATCAGTTGCAGTTGTCACATATATTTCACCAGATTATTCGTTCATTTATTTTTTATTAACGCTGTCATTCCAACCTGAGGTTTTTACACAAGTGGAAAAGAAAACAGCAAATGCTGAAACCAAATTAGCAATCAAAACTAAGGACAATACATGCCAAGACTCGGGTTCTACAAAAACTAAATCCAACACATCAAAAATCCTACAACAATAACCGCAAAACCACGTCTGGTATAGTCGTAGACAGGTTCATCTGAATGTTGCAGGGATTCAGTTAATGACACAAACAAAACAGCAGTGTCTGGAATAGAGTTTTAATATTCACATCTTCGCAGACATTAACTAAACTTAAACAACTCATTTCTTATGGTCGCTAATGGAATGAACTTACGATGCGATTCCTTGATGTCCAACTGCTTATTTATATCAACCTTCATTTGCTTAATTTCACGAATTGGTAATACTTCGTGAAATGGTTTTATCTTTCATATATGTTTTAGGTACTGCTGTTCAGTCTGTGCTTCTGTCTCGGGCAACAAAGTATTTTTACAATGAGCAGTAACGGAGTAACGTACCTGAGAGGGTTGAGCGCGTGCATGGCAGGCGCCAGGTATGTACTGGAGTATGGCTCGCTCGGTAGGAGGTTCCAGAGACCCGCTGCTGAGATGTCTTCGAAATTGTGTGTCGAAAATGTAAAGTGGGTACCCTCGTGTGATTTTTTGTAGCATTCGGTCGCATCGCCTACGAGCGATATCTGGTCGCGATATTTCATGGCTAGAATTTTGCACCTATCTTCATCAGACGGGAGCCTTGTAATCATGTGATATGGCGCCTTGTCAACACTCATACAGGGAGAAATAGAGCCTTCAACTACCCGCTCTAGGATTTTGGCGCATTAATCAAAGCTTGCCGTCATACTTGGGGTGCTCCGAATGGCTGTGATACTGCCTTGGATGTAATTTCCGAGAACCAGCATACCGAGGGCCCACGAAGCAGTGGCAATGTTTCTGAAAGCGAGGCAGTTTGCCGCAGAGGTTGGTGGACTTCTGCCAACAAGGGCGCAGAAGAGCAGTAGCAAGAATCTCGACGCAGAAAAGCTCTTTAATGTGCCAGAGCAGACCCAAGTCTGAATTAGTGTGAATGCAAGCAATGCAAATGACGCAGCGGTTATGATCAAAACTGAACATATAAAAGCGGACGTTTTTCATTTCATTTCATTTTATTACCTTAAAGGCCCCTAAAAAGGGGTATTACATAAGGGGTGGCAAGAGCAAAAATACATAATCACAATAACAGGAAAGTTTTGACACTATCGATGAACTGTGGTGTGCAAGTGATGAGAGCAATGTTGTCCGGAAGGCCGTTCCAGTCTGCAGCTGTTTGAGGAAAAAAGGAATTTGAAAACGTGACGGTACGTGAACGTGGACGGGCAACTTGTAGCTGATGGCTGGTGCGATGAGATATGCGTGTGGGGGGAAGAATATAAGGTGCGATGCGCATAGGACTGTGGAAAAGTTTGTGAAATAAAGATAGGCTGGCAATGCGACGACGGAGCGATAAGGGGGATAATCCGGATGCTGTTTTTAAGGAAGAAACGCTGATTTCAAAAGAATACGATGAATGAATAAAACGAGCGACGCGATTTTGAACAGGTTCGAGGGCACTAATGAGGTAAGCTTGATGAGGATTCCAAATGGGCGATGCAAATTCTAGTTTGGACCTGACGAATGATTTGTAGGCTAATAACTTTACGTGTTCGGGAGCGCTTTAATAAACCTAACGTCCTGTTAGCTGGCGATATTATGTTAGTAACATGCATACTCCAAGAAAGATCGCTACAAATTGTTGTGCCTAAATACTTATATGATGGAACTAGCTGTACGGGAACTTCAGAGATTACGTAAGGGAAAACAAGAGGGTTACGGCGACGGTTAATAGACAAAAGATTACACTTACGTGGGTTAAGTTCCATTAGCCACTCGTTACACCAGTCTTGAACAGCATTAAGATCGTTTTGAAGAGAAGATTGGTCAGCGGTGGTGAGAATAGCACGATACAGTACACAGTCGTCAGCAAACATACGTATGTTAGATGTTACGTTTGAGGGCAGATCATTAATGTATATTAGAAAGAGTAGCGGGCCAAGCACAGAAACCTGGGGGACGCCTGACGTTACTAAGAGTGAGTTAGAGTTCACATTGTTAACGGAGACAAACTGAGAACGATTAGTTAAGAACTCTTCAATCCACTTCAATATATCGGGGTGTAAATTTAATCGGGAAAGTTTTATCAGTAGGCGTTTATGAGGTACTTTATCAAAAGCTTTAGCGAAATCTAAAAATATCACATCAGTTTGTAGGTTAGAATCAAGGTTAGCATGCAGGTCATGAATGAATGTAGAAAGTTGGGTCTCGCAGGAGTAACCTCGGCGAAAACCGTGCTGAGCAGGATGGAAAAAATCGTTGGAATCAAGAAATGCCATGATGTGGGTATAGATGACATGTTCCATGATTTTGCAAGGGATACTAGTTAGCGAGATGGGACGGTAATTTAGCGGTGAGTTCTTGTTACCTGATTTGTAGACTGGAACAACCTTCCCATGTTTCCATTCTTTGGGCAGTTGACCTGTGAGGAGTGACTGAGTGAATAACAAGCACAACAGGGATGAACATATATCTTTGGCGTTAATCAGTATTTTGGCACTGATATTGTCAATTCCAGCCGAGGATGAAAGTTTAATGTTTTCTATTAGTGACAAAATTCCTGTTGAAGAAAATGTAAGAGAGGGCATGGTATCCTGGACAATAACCGGGTTTGAAGGAAATATCGGATCTGTTTCATTGGTAAATATGGATGAAAAGGCTGTGTTGAACATATTGGCGCATTCAGTTTCACAGATGGTAGCACCTGATGTGTCGGTGAGGGAAATAGTGCGTGTGTGCTGGGGGTTAATGACTTGCCAGAACCTTCGGGGGTTAGTAGTCAACATTTTGGGCAGATCGGTATGGAAAAACGTGCGTTTAGCTTCTCGAATGTTTAATAAATACGTTTTTTCAGCTGCGTAATATTTGTTCCAAGCGTTTTGACTAGGGCGTGACTTGGCCGAACGGAAAAGACGCTTCTTTTAATTTTCAAGACGTTTGAGTGTGTTTGTGAACCAAGGGTTTTGAGGGTTAGTTCGTATATTTATGTTGGGAATAAACCTGTCGACCAAATCTTCAATTTTCTTCTTAAACATGAACCAGTTTTCGTGGACGGATCTTTGATGAAAGTTAAATTGGAAGCCTGGTAAAAATGCACGAAATTCATTATTTATAGCAATATAGTTCCCTTTATCGTAAAGTCGGATTGTTCGCTTACATGTTGCGCGTGAAGATGGTTTAATCGTGAAGCCGGCATGTATGACTTGGTGATCGCTTGGTAGATAGGTGAGAGAATGAACGTATTCAGGGCTATCCGTTAATATTAGGTCGAGAATGTTAGCGCAGTCATCCGTTACACGGGTTGGTTCGGATATTAGTTGAACGAGATTAAAATTAAGACAAACGTCAAGAAAATCATTAGCATCCCTGTTACCTGTAGCGGTTAGATTATGCCAGTCGATACTGGGAAAATTAAAATCTCCGAATAGGATAGTGCATGTGTTAGGGTGCTTGGTTTTAATTTCATTTAATGCGTGATTAAGTTTTTGAGGAAAGTCTGGGCTGCTAGGAGGCCTGTAGCAAACGCCTATCACAACTGACTTTGGTGAGGCATGACACAAGACCCATAATATTTCAATATCCGATGAAAGGTGAACGGCCGTGCATGATAGCTCCTGTGCAGTTGCAATAAGTACCCCCCCTCCCCTTCTATCTGGACGATCTTTACGGAAAACACGGAATTTGGGCAAGTCGGCAAGGACTTCACTATCAGAAACGTCACTACTCAGCCACGTTTCTGTCAAGATTAGTAGGTTGCTGGAGGATGATGTGACGATATTGGAAATAATGTCGCGCTTTGAAATCAAACTTCGGATGTTAGTAAAGATCGCTGACAATGAAAGTGCTTGTTGTGCATGTTTAGAACAGCCTGTCGATTGGTGATGAGGTGGTTGCTATTTTACCTCTTTTACGGTTTGTGAGGATTCATCGAACGTGTATCGTTTGGGACCAATGTGTAAAGTTTTGAAGCGCAAGGAGAACTTGTCGGTTACCGATCTGGCAAAGGCTACAAGATGTTTGCGAGCGTTACGTACAGGAAGGGAAAAATCTTCGCCAATACTGTAGTCAGTGCCTTTTAGTTTGGTGCCTAAGGAAAGGATGTTTTCTTTGGTTTTGGATGAGGTGAATTTCACGATAATCGGCCTTTTACGATCAGTGGAGTGGCGTCCAAGGCGGTGAGCACGCTCGATTAGATTAGGTTCGATGGCAAAATCTAGTTGAGTGGAGCAATGGCGGATGACTGCTTCTTCCGAGTCTGCATATGTTTCAGCGGGGTTAGTGTCGGGTATGTTGTAAAATATGAGGTTGTTGCGGCGAGAGCGATTTTCGGCATCGTCCATACGTGCTTCCAGCTTGTCAATCTTGCAGGTAAGTTCAGAGTTTTCAGGGCGTCTATTTCGGAATGGAGAGTGGAAAGTGAAGCGTAGTGCGAGTCCAGAGCGTCCATGCGTTTGTTTAAGTCACTTAAGGTTGTTTCAGTAGTCTTCAGTTGTATTTTAATGTCCTGTAGATCGCAGATTACTGTAGCTTGGCCGGCAGTTAGTTTCTGGAGCTCGGAAAGTACGCTTTCGGTATGGTCGGGGCCGGGGTTAGTTTCAACATCCCCTGACAATAGCAAGAGAAGACGGATAACACGCAAACATTCGGCAACAATATCACAGCAGCACTGAGGGCTCGGCAGCTGCATTAAGAAGTAGTTACTGTTTTTTTTTAGCAAATAGGGAAAACTTATTACTAACCTGCATTGTGAAAAGCAGAGGATTAGTAGACTGCGCTGTCGCGCAGCTACCGAGCCCACAGAGCGGCGGTGATGACAGCATGCTCTTTAT
>JAJIZL010035901.1:3210-15728 GCA_023969395.1 Amblyomma maculatum | reverse complement strand
CAGCGTTTTATCCGATGGAGAACCCAAGCGCGTGCCGGAGCCGGCGCCGCGGGACGATTATGATGGTATCTACAAGAGGAAGAAGAAGATCATGGAACGTACAAATGATAGAAGATCCGTGGAGGGCTCCCACTATCTTCCCGGGGGGTCGGAAGCGGTCAGCCTGGCCGCTCCTAATCAACCGATGTACCGCGGCGCACAAACGGCTTCAAGCGAGATACATGAACAATTTTAGCTGCACGGTGGCGTCGGTCGGCTGGGGGATCAACAGGTGTGACATGGTATATTACTGGGGACGTTTGTTTGATGACCTTGTAGGGACCAACATAGCGGCGCTGAAATGTATCACTAAGGCCAAGGGTGCGGAGTGGTGTATAAAGCAGTACTTCGTCACCAGGTCGAAAAGAGACCACATGAAGCCTCGAATCGTAGCGACACTTGCGGTCTTGCTGGCACGCTGGCACGCTTTTCTGTTGAGGCGGGCAAGATGACGGGATCGGGCCACACGGGATAAGAACTGGGCTGGTAATGATGAGGAGTAATCGGGCGTAGAGAAGAAGGAAGTGTCGAGGATGGTAGTGGGAGAACTGCCGAAAACGAGGGAAAATGGGGAGTAACCGGTAGTCCGCTGTACTGCAGTATTATAGGCGAATGTGACGAATGGTAGAACAGTATTCCAATTTCGATGTTCCGGTGGGATGTACATTTATATCATATCCGATAGGGTGCGATGAAATCGCTCAGTCAGTCCGTTAGTCTGGGGATGGTAGCTTGAGGTTGTCTCATGGAGGGTGTATGACGCACGAAGTACTTCGGATACTACTGTAGATAAGAAGGCCGTCCCGCGATCACTTAGAAGCACCCGAGGAACGCCATGACGCAATACAATTGACCGCAAAAAGAAATTAGCTACTTCTTCAGCCGAACCAGTCGGTACAGGGGCCGTCTCAGCCTAGCGTGGAAGGTGGTCGACAGCTGTTATAATCCAATGGTTACCCCCATCGGAGAGAGGTAGGGGACCATATAGATTGATGGCGACTACGTCGAATTGCGTGGCGGGACAGGGAAGAGGCTGTAGGACGCCAGCGGGCGAAGAAGTCGTCCGCTTGCGACGTTGGCACAGATGGCAGGAAGCGACGTATTTAGCCACGGCAGAAGATAGGCCAGGCCAAAAGAATCGTTTTTTCACGCGGTCATATGTTTTGTTAAAACCAAGGTGACCAGCAGTAGCGTCTTCGTGGAAAGCCGCCAGTATACGTGTGTGAAGCGCACACGGCACGACTGGGAGCCAAAGAGTTCCTACAGGTAATGGTGTAGTGTTTCTCAGCTGGAGTAGCGGCGTAGTATGCCATCTTCGAGCTTGAAATTGCGATGCTGTCGGCGAAGCCTAGCATTGGGCGGGTTCAAAGCGCCGATAAGGCGGTCGATGATGGACCGGCAGTAGGCATCACCTAATTGCTGCGAGCGGAGTGCGTGTTTGTGCTCAGAATCGTCAAAAGAAACTGTTGTGATATGCGTCGGGGGAAGAGATGGTCGGCTGAGGTCAGAGGTAGAAATGCGCTGCGAACAAAAACAGCAGGCCCATTCCGTGTTTGGGCAGCGAGAAAGAGCGTCGGCGTCTTGGTGTTGGCGATCCGACTTTTAAACGACGTCGAAATTGTATTTTTGCAGGCGTAGAATCCAGCGACCAAGTCGGCCTGTCAAATTTTTCAGTGAAGACAACCAGCAAAGAGCATGGTGATCGGTCACAACTGCGAAGTGGCGACCATAGAGGTAGGGGCGAAACTTTTGAACAGCCCAGACGACGGCGAGACATTCCTGCTCGGTAATGGTGTAGTGTTTCTCAGCTGGAGTCAAGGTCCGACTGCCGAAAGCAATGACGTTCTCACGCGAAGTTGCATCGCGCTGCAGAAGGACAGCGCCAAGACCGTGACCACTGGCATCAGTTTGCAGGATGTAGGAGCGCTGTCGCTGAAGTGGCCAAGAACAGGATCTGATGTGAGGGCGTGCTTTAGGTCGGTAAAAGCAGCGTTGCACTGTTCAGTTCACACGAAAGAGCTGCGCGCTTTAAGTAGTTCATGAAGTGGTGCCGCAATAGTTGCGAAATGCCTTATGAAACGCCGGAAATATTACGCCAGGCCGAGGAAACTGCGCAAATCTGCAGTCCGTTGCGGGCGAGGAAAGTTCAAGACCGCGCTGATTTTATCAGGGTCTGGACGAATGCCGTCATGGCTAACCAGATGTCCCACTATTTTAATTTCCTTCGGTGCAAAGTGGCACTTCTTAGTGTTGAGCTGAAGGCCCGCTGAAGAAAGACACGTCAGGACTTCATTCATGCGCGTGAGATGATCTTTAAATGTTGCCGAAAAGATAACAATGTCGTCCAAGTAACATAACCAGGTTCTCCATTTTAGGCCACGAAGTACCGTATCAATCATTCGTTCAAATGTCGCTGGTGCGTTAAACAGGCAGAAGGGCATAACATTAAACTCGTAAAGTCCCTCGGGAGTTGCGAAAACGGTTTTTTCTTTGTCGCCTTCATGCATAGGTATTTGCCAATAACCTGAGCGGACATCCAAGGTCGAGAAATATTCGGCGCCGTGGAGAGAGTAGGGGCATCACCTATTCTCGGCATCGGGTAGACATCTTTACAGGTAATTTGGTTGATTGCGCGATAATTAACACAAAATCCTACCGATCCGTCCTTTTTTTTAACATACTACTGGGGAGGACCATGTGCTTGTTGATGGACGAATAATATCGCGACGGAGCATGTCATTCACATTTTCTTCGATTACTTTTCGTTCCGACAGAGAAACCCGATAAGGTCGTCGGCATAGGATCGAGTTACCTTCAGTAATGATGCGGCGGTATGCAACACTAGTCCGTCCCAGTGGTGGGGAAGTGGCATAAAAATGGCTTGATAGGCTTGAAGCAATTCCAGCAATTCTTTGCGTTGGTGCGGCATGAGGTCCGAACTGATTGTCTTCGACAGCATGAGAAGAGAGGCGTGCCATGAATCACGTTGCTGAGGTAGCGGGGCGGTGAGCACCATCATGGACATAGGGTGAGTATCCACTATGCATGGCAGGGAAGTTCCTTTAGTCAGCACGAGGGATTCCCGGGATGCAGCTACGATCGCTGAGCCGCTGCGGAATTGTACAAGACTTGAAGGCAAGGCAATTCCACGTGCAAGATGACGATGAGATGGTGCGATGAGTACATCCCCGTCAGTGATGTGTTCCGAAACAACAGTAACAAGCGTTTCGCACAGTGGAGGCAATACAGTATCAACTGCGACAATGAGGGAATGGCGTCCTTCAGAAATGTCATGAAAAATCACTGTATGTTAGTTAGTAATTACTTCCCGCTTTTTTAGTGTTGCTTCCACATTCGATAATTCTCTGTTCAAAAAAACGTCTTTTAGCATTCTTTAATAGCATGGATAGGCAATTGACTATCCATGCCATTTGCAAGGATAGGCAAAAAGGAAGATCAAGGAGGAGTTGAGAATAGGTGCCAAATTCGCTCACAGTTTAATAAGAGACTTAGGATTACATAGCAGACTGTGAACTCGAATTGTATTTAAAGTGTGGCCTAAAATTAAATGTTACATGTCCGCCCTTAGGAGTGGTTAAGATTAGATAAGCGAAAGCATTTCTGTTTCATCTAAAAAAATTGAGGTTAATCGATTTGTGTCATTATAATCATTACCACTATCACCAACTGTTACCATAACTGTCATCACCCTTGAAAAAAAACCTTATCGCGCCAAACGGGTTTTACCGAACCTGTATAATCCCGTGAAGTTTTATAACGATGTGAATGTTCTGTATGAAGCTTAGACAGGTTTATTCCGGACAGGTCATGTCCTGCATAGATCTCAATCCGGACGGTCGGGTTAAAACCGGAGCTTATACAAGACTGACCTTTTCAAGAATGAACCCAAAACAATATATCCTAGTTCGGTATAGATATGAAAGTGGGCGGACCAGTGCTTAATGGTGCTCATATACAGGATAGGCCATGTCTGGTTTAACCGAAACCGGACAAGCCCATCATGAATGGAACTGATACAAGACAGAGTATTTTCGCTTCTCAACAGATCACGGTTTTATGGAACTAACGATGAGAGGTTGCGGCCAATTACTGCACTAGGGTGCCCAACTCCTGTTCTGGTGAGGGAGTACGTTGCCGGAAGTTTCACCGGTATCATGGGCAAGACATGTGGTGCGAAGAGAGGATAACCGATGGTCGCTTATGGTAACAAATTGGATTCCAAGGAAAGGAAAGCGTAGCAGGGGGTGGCAGAAAGTAAGGTGGGTGGTCGAGGTTAAGAAGTTTCCAGAGGTCAAGTGGATGCATCTAGCACAGAATCGGGTTAACTGGAGAAATATGGGAGAGGCCTTCGCCCGTGATGACACATCACGGGCGGATTGTGAAGATCAACCAGAATGACCACAACGAAACATATCTTCACGCCAAAATAAGCATAAAACCATGCGTATTATATGTTAGGACTGTCCTATACATGTGGAGTATGCGTTGTTTCACTAATACCTAGAAGATATGAAGTCGTGAATGTGTGCGCTAGCATTAATATAAGTGCATCGCGTTGCTTTTGCGCGTACAACAGTCGCTGCAGCTTGTATGATCTTGCGGTGCATCTTCATATCTGCGACTGCAGATCTGCCTCCTTCAACCCGAACGTTGAAGCAAGAGCGTAGCGTTTCGTTAGTGAGGATACAATTACGCTCGAGAAAAAATGAAGCACATCGCTGACCATAGTAATATGCACTGATTAGCCGGATATGAGACGTCGCTTCCTCGAGTGTTTATATATGCAAAACATTTGGTTTAAAGTGAACTCGTGGACGTTACTGCTCCGCTGGCAACATGTGAAGTTAAAACAAGCTGCATTACAAGTGTTATTACAAGACGCCATGGCACCTTTACTTCCAGCACGTCACTGGAGCGGTCGCTTATCATCTGGAAACCACTCTCTTCCTTTTCTGACACTAAGGCTAGTTATGTTGCTTCTCCTAAGATTCTTCTTTTTTAGCAGCACTTTTTGCATGTTCTTCACGCGGATGCTACATACGATGTAATTTGTCAACACCCATCATGCAGTGTTGCGCAGTTGCAGTTCTGGAAAATGCGTCGTAATTCGTCAATGAAAGCCTTTACTGGCTCCCCTTCGTGCTGTGGCTGGTGGCAGAACTCGAAGCTTTCGGAAATCTCGTTCGGCGTAGGGTCGTAGTATTTGTTTAACTCGTATACTATTGTCTGATAGCTCAAAGGTTCTGGGCCCTGTGCGGTGACTTGACCGCAAAGATTGCCAATGGTTCTTTACCAAGCGTGGCGACTCGCGGGGAATCTTTTCTTGCCATCGTCAATTAATTCGTTAGCTTCGAAATAGGCTTCAACTTCCACAAGGAAGGATTGCTAGTTACCATTCGCGTCGGCAATTTATGGCAAGTGGTGGTCCTAGGTTGCCATAACGTCCGAGGCCTGGATGCTATCGACAGACCATTGTGCCCGAGGAATCCTCGTCGTCACTGTCGCAAACGGCCCGGTGGTTGGCGGACTCCTGTCAACGCGTCGGCATAGAGCCCTGGGCAAAAAGAACGAGGTTTGTTTTGTGGTCTTAGTTTTTATAGCCAGTCAAAAAAACACGAGAATGAACGTGAAGCTGTAAACAGCGGCGCCGTAACACTAGGAGATGACTAGCAGGGCGGAAGTGGACACACGTGGCGTTGAGGTAGCAGTTAGTAACTGTTGGCAGCCGACGGCTTGAGGAATTGTGGCGCGAAACGAACAGCGCGTGTTATTGTATGGGTTTCGGTGAACTGAAAACGTTGAGCAATGTTTTAAAACATATAGTATCTTGGTCCTTGCTGCCGAGCCGAATCGCTTCCCAGCACTCCCGGTTTCGATTTGGTATTAAGGTTAGCATGGTTGGGGGGCATGCCCATGTATGCGATAGCATTCCTAACACACCATCCAATACTGGACAGCTGTTGTGAATTGTAAAATCAAATCTTTTACAGCAGCCGGTAAAAACAATGTATTAGTGACAAGGTAGGGAAGGAGCGACAGGAATGCGATGACAGCCTGCGCTTCGTTTACATGCATGTATCAATGCAGACTAAAGCTTGTGGTTGCTAACAACAGCTGCCAGTGCTGGTGCACGTCAAAACATAAGATTTAGTGTTTCCAAAGATGTACTGGCAAGCACTCGCAGATTATGACTAGCAGCTTACCGGTATCGCTCAAGAGGAAAGTATTGGAGGCTAACCAAGAGAGTTCTATTTAAGTTAAGGACAACCCAGAGGGCTATGGAACGAAAAATGGTAGGGGTAACATTAAGAGATAGAAAGCGTGCAGAGTGGGTCAGAGAAATAACTCAAGTTACCGACATTCTAGTAGAAATTAAGAAGAGGAAATGGACATGGGCAGGACATGTAGTGCGAAGAGAGGATAACCTATGGTCGCTGAGGGCAACAAACTGGATTCCAAGGGATGGAAAGCGTAGCAGGGGGCGGCAGAAAGTTAGGTGGGCGGATGAGATTAAGAAGTTCGCAGGGGTCAAGTGCATGCAGCTAGCACAGAACCGGGTTAAGTGGAGAAATATGGGAGAGGCCTTTGCCCTGCAGTAGGTATAATCCGGCTGATGATGATGATGATGATGAGGTAGCGCAGCTTTTTGTCCTCGGACATTGTAGGGTCCATGCGCTTGAAAAGGCACGTCATGTCTTCGATATACGCCGCGACGGTTTCGTTACACATTAGGTGCCGAGATTGGAGAGAGCGTTCGGCTCGTTCGTGGTGATCTGAGCTACCGTAGTTGCCGCAAGATGACACTCTAACTCACTCCAATGAAATAGCTGCTCTTCATGGTACTTCAACCACGTCCGAGCGCCATCCTCAAGGTTGAAGTACACGTTGCGAAGCCCGGCGGCGTCATTCCAGAGGTTGAAGGTAGCTACTCTTTCGTAGTGCTGCAACCAGTCGCCGATATCTTCATAGGTGTCCCCGTGAAAGGTCTTTGAGACGCGGTGGTTCTGAAACGTCACGTAGGTGGGAGTCGCGCCAGACATTGCCAAGACGTCGTGTCTGCCGGTAGTAATTCCTGATGGGGAAACCTCAGGTGGTATCCCTCGTTGCCTGCGGCTGGTGCGGTAAACTGGAGCTTCCTCGAATATGTGACTAGCACTCCTGCTTAGCGGACGGGTATGGGACATCAGACCTCACTTCCACCAGATTTGTCACCGTGTTGGTCACTGGGGCCAGCTTAACAAAGCCGGTACAGGTGAAATTCCATGGGCCGAGTTCTAGGTACTGTTACGACCGTGCATCATCCGCACTTGCGCGCTCTATTGTTCGCCTGTAGGCATGGATAAGTGCTGTGGATATGTGGGGTTGGTACAATGGCTCTAAGTGAGCCTGTTTCCAGGAATCCTGTTTTGTAAGCCTGTTTTGCCTTGTGAAAACCCTGCAAATGCCAAATTGACCCTGTCAAGAGAACGTCTAGAAAAGTACAAAGGGATGTCCCCCTGCGGGATGTAGCCGGAAGTGCTTTCTTTCTTTTGTTCACCTTTCCAGTCGAGAAGTGCTATCCTCCAGTGATGAATGCCTCCTATCCAAAGGAGACGACAGAGTGACATGTCCGCTGAGGTGCAGGACAAGAAAGGAGCATGACGCATACGGCCATTAAGTGATTTCCCAGGAATGCAGGAAAGATTTGCAATTGTCGGAAAGGGACAATGCTGGGATCATTATGTTGCGCGCACGTGCGCTTGGGTTTCTGAGAAGGAAACCCACTTGTCAGAACCAGCCTGTGGTTTCTTTGCTGAAGAATAGAAATGTACCTCCTCTCCTCGCCGTTCCCAAGCTTTTCCCGCCAACAAGTGATCACGCCCAACGAATTAATGCCGGACCAGTCAGTGCTTCAGACCATCAGTGCAGTGATGTGTTCGATTGGATGCCGATATCTGAGGGGCGTGCCCTGGATTTGGTTGGTCAGCATCTTCAGAGAGGGGCTGGACATAGGGGGTTTTAAGGACGCTGCAGAGCACGAAATGTCGCTCTGGGCCCTGGGTAAACGGCTCATCCAGTCGCTTCTCGCTATGAACTTTTAACGCTTGCCATTTTGCTGTTATACCCTTCTTCTTCATGTAAATATTCTTGTAAATAAGATTTCTCAAAGTGCCATTAAACCTGCTTGTACATATTTTACCAACTTCGAAGAATCAATCCTTCATCAACCCCGAGTCTCTGCACGCTACCAAGTGAAGGCCGGGTCGACGTAGCCCCAGCGTCACGACAACTGGTGACCAGCGTTGGGATCTGGATCTACAAGCTACAACATCTGGTGATTGGAGGTGGATCAGAATCTGCAAGCCACAACATCTGGTGATCTGACGTGGTATCTCAAGCAACAAGCAGGAGCAACAATCGGCCAACAAGAGAGCAGCTCGGAACATCGATCGCATGTGTGGGTGAGTGCTTGGCTTTTCTTCTGATGTGGACCAGGTTCTAGAACAGGGTTAGATTTTAGAACTGGTAAAAAGTGTTGAAACGCCTTTAGTTTTGGTAGTTTGCACAGTTGTTTTGGAAGTAGCCGACACTCGGAGCGATCATGGACCTACAAAAGCTGCAGAAACCGGACCTGTTGCTATTGTGTGAGGAATTGGGAATTGATACAAGTGGTTTGGCACGAAAACCCTTGATTATAAAGGCAATCACTGATCTGGGAACCGATGATGAGGAGCTCAGTGAAGCATGGAACCTCATCGGTCAAAAAAAGGAACAGCTCAGACAGCAGAAAGAGCGGGAAAAAGAGGAAAAGGAGCGGGAAAAAGAGGAAAAGAAGCGTGAAATTGAAAGAGAAGCAAAAAAGCTGGACCAAGAAATTGAGCTCCGGAAATTAGACTTAGAGTTGAGCAAGAGGTCGGGCAATTGTCCCCAGCTAGCGGTACCTCTTCTCAACAAGGAGGCAGATTTCAAGATGTCAAAGTACATGCAGCTATATGTGATATCAGGGGATATCGGTCTGTATCTGGCTAACTTTGAGCGAACCTGCGAAAAACTGTCCTTCCAGCGAGACACTTGGTCTCAGAGATTATTGACGGTTCTGCCCTGCGAGGCAGCGGAGGTTGTCGCGCGGCTAAGCAAGGAGGACGCGGACAACTACGAGAAGGTCAAAGCTTGCCTTCTGAGAAAGTATAGGCTTAGCGCCGAGGCGTTCAGACAACGTTTTCGGAACGCTACTAAGTCCAGGGACGAGAGTTACCCTGAATTCCTGTACAATTTAAGAGTTAATTTGGGCGAGTGGCTAAGAGCACTGATTCCTACAGTGATAGGGACGCTGTAGTCGAGCGAATTCTTTTGGAGCAGTTTTATAACTGCCTCCCAGAAAAAGAAAGAAATTGGTTACAGGACCGAGGCGAAATTAAGTCGGCAACTGAAGCTGCCGAACTTATTGAAGAGTATGCTTCGCGCCGACAATTCAGCAACCCAGCAGTGGATAGGCCCCGCAATCCCAAGTTGAGAGTGAATAACCGTCAGGAAAGGCACTTTGCTAGAGTTGGAAACGAAGAATGAAGGTTTCTTCAGGCAAATTCCCTAGAAAGGACGGCAGTGAGAAAAGTGGGGAAGTGACCAACGCGCAGAACACAAAGAATAAGCTTGAGGCTAGGAAGCCGCTCACATGCTTTAGGTGTAATGAGCAGGGTCACATTGCCGTCAACTGCCGGAAAGAAAAGATTGCTTTCTCGTACGTCAGTGACTGCGATGAAAATATGCACCTTTTGGAACCTTACATGCATGACCTAGTAGTCAACGGGAAGCCTTGCAAGGTACTGCGCGATTCGGCCGCAACGATGGATGTTGTCCATCCGGCGTATGTGTCGCCTTCCGACTATACAGGACAGTGTGCATGGATCCGCCAGGTAGTGGAGGAACAGAGTGTGTGCTTGCCAATCGCGAACGTGGTCATCGAGGGCCCTTTCGGCAAGTTAACAACCGAGGCTGCCGTTTCAGGAAAGCTTCCTAAGTGCTATCCGTATTTGTTCTCCAACAAATCGGACATGCTACTGCGAAAGAGGGGCATCCTTTTCGGAGACAGAGTTGTGCAAGCCTTAACACGTTCAAAGGCGCGAGAACTAGCTACACTGCTCATTCCAGAAGAATCCACAGCGGAGGAAATGGCAGTTAAAACAGTGGTAGATGCGGAAGATAGCAGGTCAGAAAACTTTGAGAGCGAGGCATCTCAGATAAGTCAACTTGAAAGTGAGCTTGATGAGACGCGGAATGAGGACGTTCTTGAGAGTAACCTCTTGCCGCCAGTGTCTAGTAATCTCACGAGACTTTTAAGTGGAACTCGAGAGGACTTAGCTATGGAGCAAGCCAATGATCCCAAGATACAGGAGATAAGGGAGCGCCACCGCGCCACTAAGACAGCAAAGAATATTTCTTTTGAGATGAGAAAGGGAGTGCTGTATCGCTTATTCAAGGCTAAGCGCGGAGTAGTACGGGACCAATTAGTCGTTCCCCAAAAGTACCGCGGAGACTTACTGCGACTTTCCCATGGCAGCTCGTGGTCATGTCACCTTGGAATAAAGAAAACAAAGCAGAGGCTGTTGCAAGAATACTATTAGCCTGGATGTTTTAAGGACACGGAAAATTTTGTACGGTCATGCGACACGTGCCAGCGGGTTGGAAAGGCGCAAGATAAGTGAAAAGCTCCGATGGTGTTAGTACCAATCATTACCGAGCCGTTTCACCGTTTAGTAATAGATGTAGTTGGGCCACTTCCTGTGACAGAGTCAGGGTACCGTTATATCCTCACTAAGTTATGCCCAGCCACAAAGTTTCCAGAGGCTGTTCCGCTGCGCGAGGTGACGTCCGAGAGTGTAGTGGATTCGCTACTGTCAGTGTTTGCACGAGTTGGATTCCCTTCCGAGGTCCAAAGTGATCAGGGTAGCGTTTTCACGAGTGTCCTCACCACCTCATTTCTCGAGCGATGCGGCATTAAGGTAGTGCATAGCTCGATCCATCATCCGCAGAGCAACAGCGTAGAAAGATGGCACTCTGTTCTCAAACGAGTCCTGAGGGGACTGTGCTATGAAAACAAGCGCGAATGGGATACCTGCCTGCCTGCAGCGCTTTTCGCTTTGCGGTCAGTGCCGCACGAATCCACTGGATTTAGCCCAGCCGAGTTGGTGTACGGAAGGTCACTGCGCTCACCTTTGCGAATGGTGCGCGAAGCCTGGGAGGGGCGCGGAGAAGACCCAACAGTAGTAGAATTCATTCTGAACCTCTTGAATCGCTTACATAACACTAAGGAACTCGTTGAGGCCAGCATGAAGTCAGCCCAGGCTCGTTCCAAAGTGTACTATGATAAGTCAGCCCGTCAAAGGACGTTTTGTATCGGGGACCAGGTGATGTTGCTGAGAAGTTCAAGGCAGAATAAGCTCGAAGTACAGTGGGAAGGACCGGCTGAAGTCGTTGCAAAGCTTTCTAACACTAACTACGCAGTGAAAATCCCCGGTAGACGTAAAGAAGTGCGCATTTATCATTGCAATCTTATGAAACCTTATGTGCAGAGGGAAGCCGTGGTAAATCTAACGTTAAACCTTCCCGAGGAGATGGGGGACAACTTGATTTGCCTCAGCGGAAAAGGAAGCAACGCTCAGGAGCTTCTCAAAAAGACGGAGCAGAGAGGAGAACTAAAGAAATCCCAGCTGTCCGATCTGGGCGAGATAATAACAGAGTTTGAGGCCTGCTTCGTGGACAGGCCAGGCAGAACTGATTTGACTGAGCACGATATTGAGCTGACTTCAGACGTGCCAGTGCGATCAAGGTGCTACCGATTTTCTCCAAGGCAAAGAGAAATTCTGGATAGGGAAGTAACTCGCATGCTGGAATTGGGAGTAATAAAACCCTCGGAAAGCGATTATGCTTCGCCTATGATCTTAGTAGAAGCTCCAGGTAAAGACCCTAGGCCTGTGGTAGACTACCGAAAGCTAAATTCTCTCACCAGGGATCAAGTGTATCCTATTCCGAATATTGAGGAGAGAGTAGAACAGGTCAGTAGAGCGGCATATGTGACTACGCTGGACCTTACTCGAGGATACTGGCAAGTACCGCTCACTGAACGCGCCAGCAGATACGCGGCTTTCGTCACTCCGACGGGCAGCTACCAGCCAACAATGATGAGTTTCGGGCTCAAAAATGCTCCATTTTGTTTTTCCCGACTCATGGATAGGGCTTTAAAGGGGTGTGAAACATTCGCGGTGCCTTATTTAGATGACATTGCGGTTTTTTCCGACTCATGGGCGGACCATATGGTACATCTAAGAGCTGTACTGAGCCTTTTGCGTCAAGCTGGACTAACCGTAAAGGCCGAGAAATGTTGCCTGGCAAGGGCGACCGTGGACTACTTGGGTCACAATGTAGGTCAAGGTTTCAGGAAACCCAGCGAGATTAAGATTTCTGCGGTAGCAGACTACCCG
>JAJIZL010035900.1:22911-40405 GCA_023969395.1 Amblyomma maculatum | reverse complement strand
CACGCTTACTCATGATGTCGTTGACAAAATCTGTCCCACTTTTGCGGTGCCTCTAATTGATCAAGGCGGGATGACATCATAGAGGTCTTGACAAATCACGGACCACCACCACAGTATGCGCGAATGCGTGCCTTATCAGCGTTCTCTAGAAAGCTGACTAATAATCAATTCATAAATTATCTTATTATTGCGAATAATTACCTATCTAATTAATAATTATTTATTCAATGACTGAATAATTTATTACTAATTTGTGCCAGTTGCGTAGCAGAATGTGACACTGGGGTTTTCACCTTTCACTACTCTAGTCGCTGAAGTCCCTCGCAATTTTTATTTTTATCTGCTGTAGGCCGTCATTGTACCCGCTACCGTTTCGATGGTGGATGATGAGAGAGAGAGAGAGAATAAACTTATCTAGCCGGATAGTTATATAGGGCCGAGTTACATTGCCCTATTAGATGGCCAGCAGGTCAAGCCTGTTGGCGACGTCATAGGCGCGCTTGATGATCCGGTCTTGTATGCCCGGGTCGGAGCTGCGCAGCAGGGTCTCGCAGTCATCTGGATGCGGGATTTCTCCTAATTCTGAATCTGGGGGTCCTCCTTGCATCCCCGAAGTATATGGTTAAGGGTATATCTCTCATCGCACAGTGTGCAGTCAGGAGAAAATTGGCTGGGGAAAATATGTGAGAAAACTACCTAGTTTGGAAAGGAGTTTGTTTGGAGTCTCCTTCAGGCAATTTCGCGTTCTTCACTAAGCCGTTTGTGTGGGGGCGGAAACTTACTTCGTTCAAGGCGGAAGTGGTGGGTGAAGTCATGAAATGATATCAGGTTATCCTTGGCTGTTCCCAGAGCGGAGGTGGTCACCGCCTGGCCGACTAAACCTCTGGCTGTCTGGTGAGCCACCTCGTTTCCAGGAATGCCAGAATTTGCCGGTTCCCAAATCAATTCAATGGCCCTAACAGGGAAGGGAATCTTATTAACAATATTTAGAGTAGATTGTGCAATTCTATCGACCGCGAAATTGTGTATGGCAGTCTTGGAGTCGCTGATTATAAAATCTGCCTCTGAATTTGTAATGGGCTAAAGCGATGGCTGCCTCCTCAGCCATTGCGGATATGCGTACACGGATGGAGGCCGAAAGGGCTGTGGCGTGTGTTCTAGTAACCACTGTCACGGCAAATGCTCTTTTTGGAACTGCATACTCAGCCGCATCTAGGTAGATAACTCCCGGTTGATGCTTATGAGTCTTATGAAGATCCAGGGCCCTGGCCATCCTCCTACCCTCGTTGTGTATAGGATGCATGTTTTTGGGAAGAGGCTTAATGGTGAGCCGCTTCGTGATTGGTGTGGGTAGATCTCTCGGTTCATCTATTCCTGGCTCTGAATTTATGTTCAGTGCGCCGAGAATGCTTCTGTATGTTTTAGTTTTTGTCAACCGCGGCATCGGTGTGGTTATGTGGGCCGCGCGAAGTTCCTCGAGTGTGTCGTGAATGCCGAGTTGAAGACATTTTTCTGTAGATGTGTAGTGAGGAAGCCCTAGTGCCGCCTCGAATGCATGTCTAATGAAGCACTCCAGCTTGGTCTTCTCAGCGGCATAGAGCTGTAGGTAGGGCACTGGGTGGGTGAAGCAGCTAAGAACAATTGTCTGCACTAATCTGCACAAGGCTTTCTCTCTCATGCCCTTTTTCCCGTTGGCAATTTGTTTAATCAGACGGATTGCCTGATGGATTGTGGCAGAAAGCCTGTTAATCGTCTCCGAATTCTTGACATTAATGACTCTGAATGAAGAGGCCCAACACCCTCAGTATCTGGACTTCTGGTATCGGATGTCCGTTAACCTTAACAGTAATGTGAATGAACTCTTGGTGTTCCCGCCTACCTCTCCACTTACCTTGAATGACGAGGAGTTCAGATTCAGGCGGTGAGCAAGTGAGTCCTGCTTGTGCGGCGTGTTCTACCTGGTTAGCTCTTGGTCCAGAGGGTGATATCATCAGTATAGAAGGTGTGGTGGAAATTTGGAATTTCGGCTAGTATACCCGGGAGACGGATCGGTGCCAAATTGAAGAGAAATTGGGAGGGACCGAGCCTTGGGGTGTACCTTGTGTTCCTAATGTTATTGGGCGGATGTTATGTTTCCTAGTGTTATGACGGCTGTGCGTTTAAACATAAATGATATGATATAATTGTATGTTCTGATGCCTGGATTAATACTACTTAGATTTTTAAGGATGATTCTGTGTGAGACATGGTCGAAGGCCTTGTTTAAATGCCCCGAACGGCTCTGGTATGTTTGTTTCTGTTCATCTCTTTTAAGACGAATAATACCATCCTGGTTAGTTAAGTTTGCCCTGAAACCAATCATTGTGTCCAGGAGAACTTTTCCTCAACGTAGTTCTGGGGCCTAGTAAAGATAATTTGCTCAAGTAGTTTGACCAGGCAAGAGGTTAGGGAGAGGGACCTCAAATTTTCCAGCGCTAGCCTTTTGCCATGGCTAGGTATGAAAGTAATTTTGGCATGTTTCCAGCTTTGTGGGAGGGTGCCTGATTGCCAATGGTGATTGATGACTTCCGATAGGGCAAGGATCGATTTAGGGTCCAGATTTCGGAGAACTTTATTGGTTATTCCGTCCGTTCTAGGCGCTGTGCCTGTGCGTAGTTGACCCAGCGCGTTCCAGAATTCTGCATCCTCGATGTCCCTGTTGAGGTGCACATTATCCAACCCAATGTAGTCTGGCAGCGGTCCACTGTGTGTTCTGTTTAGTTCTCGTTGTTGGAGTTCACTATTGAGTGTGTACACGGATACTGGTGTACAAGCCGAACGAATTGACCTTTTTGAGCCCAATTAGTGATACTGGCATGCGTGTGGTGGATGATGGCTGTTGCGACGCGCGTCTTTCTCTCCCTCTTCATTTTTTTTCTCCTGTATTTTCTCTTCTCTCCGCACGAGGCAGCGGCACGAAGCACTCCGCCATGTTGGCTCGGTGAAGCTAGGCGAAGCTAGACCTCTTGCGAATCGGCGCCGCCGCAGAAGCAGCACGAAGCGGTTGTGAACTTGCTGGCTGCTTTCAGAGGCAGTCTGTGCAGATTTATTTTCCAGAAGGTATTGGTGACCCGGTGTCTTGTATGACGGTAAGCACGCGTAAAAAACACAAGCAGGTGCGACAAACGAGACAGCAGCGATGAGGACATTGTCACTTGCTAGCGCGGCGAAGAGTGAGCTGCTGCCAGGCGACAGCCGAGCGCCAAGACGCTGCGGAAGAAGCTTTTAAAATCCTTTAGAACATCGAAGAGGATTCATTTCGATAAAACTCTGTGTATAGAAGGAGCATATTCATGTCAAGACTCTTCTTTACTTCCCAATTTCGTTACAGTAGTATTAAAGGTGTCTTCATCTTTGCTTCTTATACGGACTTCCATAATTTCGCAGTGAGGAGTATAAAAGGAGACGACAACAATTGACGTTCCTATTTGGGCTTGTTTATGTTTAAAGCGTAGAGCTTTGTTAGAGCTCTTTGTTTCGTTTTAGTTTTTGTGGAGTACATACTTTGCATTGTTTTTTTTTTGTTTCTTTGCCTGAGTGTTCTTTGTTTTCTTGTTGATTTGAGTCTGGTACTTAACTTTTGTTTTCCTCCCTTTGACCGCTTTTTTCTCTTGTTTTGCTTTGGGAGTGTGTTTTTCGCGATATCTATGTTTCTTTTTTGTTTGTTCTTGTTGCTGAATGCTTGTTTGCCATTCTCTATGTTTTCGCGGTGTTTTTTTTAGCTCCATTTTATTACTTTTTTTCTTTATCAGTTTGCTGGTAGCTTGATAAAAGCTGCGTTTTGGTTGTTTCGTTATGTTCGTTTTAAAATTGCGCATACGTTGTTGCAGTTTTTCGCGTGGTTTTGAGTGCTCCTTAGACTTAGTGTTGCCGCCTTTTTCTTTTTTTCTCCCCTTTTTAATTTACACAGGCATCTGGTTCGACTGCTTTTCATTTGTAGTGTGTTTGTGTACGTTTTCGCGTTGTGTTATTCCGAACAGGCTCTTTTTCTCCTCGTTGGCTGCAGCGCTGATCCCTTTTGGGGAAGTAAAACCGTTGTTGAAGAATGTTGCACAAATGGACCCCGCTCTTCCTTCCAAATGATCGCCGGCGAAGTATTTCATCACCCCCCCCCCCCCCCCTCAAGTAGCAACGTCTCCGCTAGCATGAGCCGCATCCCCGTCTGCTCAATGTCTACCAGCACAAAAACGAGCCCGGCCACCAAAGAAGAGGAACCGCCGTAGCTCGAATGGCAACCCCGCCATGAATAGGACGGCCTCACGCTTTTCTTCCCGCTAGCGCGGAGGCTCCGATGTACTGAAGAGGAATGCAACTCCGCGCACTTCCCTTATGTGTGGACTTCCAGACGACAGTCCCTGACTCGGCATCTCAAATGTGAGCATGGAGTGCGCATAAGCCAGACTTTGCATTTTTGCACTTCCTGCCTCGGCCGAAAGCGCCCTTGTTTCACCGGAGGGAGGCTCGAGGGGGCCAGCACTGATTTGAACTGTCACAAGTGTGATGACTCCCAACTCTCATTTCCGTCGAAGAGAGGGGAGTACAATTATCGCATTTACCACCGCAAACAGACCGCCATGCATGGATCGCCGCCCAGTCCCGCGACCCCATTGACGGCCGCGATAAGAACAAGACTGACGCATTCTCAGGACGGCCATCTACTGGATTCGGAACCCATTCACTAAGGGGACATCCACCAAGCTACAAGGACGACATCAGTCAAGCCTACATCAGCCCCTAGCGAGGAGGATGTATTGAGAGTACTGCTATCATCCCTAACACGCGTCTTTCCTGTTACAGAGAAGAGCCCCACAACCAGTCACCCAAAATGAACAACGCCTCCCCTAACCCCTCTCTCCCTTTTCCACTCCCAGATGACAAACAAGGAAACCCCACTCCTGTGAGCATCACGCCAACTGGCAGGGAAGCGCAGCACTCACATGCTTCTGCGCCGGCAAGAGCTGAGACATAAGCTCACTCGCATCTGTCAAGCATCAGCGAGCAACACAGCGCTTCGCACCTTCACGTCCGCGACTGCGGCGACCGTCGCGACGCAACTGCAACACAACAGGAACTGAAAAATTCTCTTTATGAGGAACCGGAGCCCGAAGGCGTTCTCATCAACCACACCAGGCACCACCGGTGTTTGCTACATGCGTTGAGCCTGCGAGGGTTGGTATGGCTTTCTTTCAATCCTGGAATAAGCCATCATCGTGGTTGAAAATGCTTTAAATCTGCATACAGCTCCGGCCATCCAGTCTAACTGCAAGATCACTGCCGAGTAGCACGCCTGTTTGCGCCGATGTGCGTCGTTCTCTTGCAGTACCTAGTAGAGAACTTCCTTGCAACTTGGAACCAAGGTGTGGGCGCCAGCCTTCTCAACAAGGCCATGAGCAGCGACCTTACGGATCTTCCTCTAGAGAAGTTCGCCCAAGAGGAGGTCCTGACGAGGCTGAGGAAGCGTGAGAACAGCGCCAGGCAACGACAGGTTTACTAACCACCAGTTGAAGATGACAGACATTGAGACGGCCTTCCTGTCAATGGCTTTCAGCATCTGCTTCAAGTACAAGCGAGTGCTTTCGGCGTGAAATGAGCCCCGGAAGATGCTCATCCACAAGAAAGGAGCAGCGGAGGACGTCACAAACTGGCGCCCCATCGCCCTAGGATTAAAGAGCTCAAAGCTGTATGGTGGGCGTCTCCCAACTCGACTTCAGCATGGGATCGCGGAACACGAGCTACTCTCTCGCTGCGAGAAAGGGTTCCTACCGATGGCAGCGTGTTTTAACATACCTTCGTGCTGCAGGAGCGTCTTTATGCAGCGACGGCTTGCGGTGGGAAGTTGTGCGTGGACTTCCTGGACTTCAGCAGAACCTTTGAATCCGTCGCCCAGAGCGTCTTCATCGACGATCTACGAGTAGCACGCCAGGAGCGGCTTCTGTTCCATCGTCGCTGATCGCTACAGGGACAACACCACCACTATCGTGTCACAGGAAGGAACGAGGCGGACGATCGACATCTCGGCAAGGATCTCTATATAGCAGAATTCTTTTCATCCTCATTGTTGGCCCAATTTTGCGTGCTGTGCAGGTAGGCGAGCGGCCGCACAACATCCTTGCCTACGCCAATCACCTAGACCCTCTGACTAACGATCTGGAGGCTCAATCCAGCGAAGTGCCGCACACTCCATTTCAGCGGCAAGACCCCAGTAAGCACATGAACGACCTCTTTTTAATCGCAAGTGTGGACATCCCAATGATCCAGGACTTCGAAAGCTAGATGTTCCTGGTGCGCCCTGCAAGATTCAACGTGCTCCCAGACACAGCCACTATGGGCGAGGCCATCGACACCGTCCGCCGCCTCCTTAGCGCAATACTCGCCCTTTGGCGGAGACTGGATGATGTTAAAACCTTTGTATTCCAGCACTTAGTTTCTCAATATGGTGTGGTGTGTTGGGTACGTCACAGTGGGCGCGCCTCGGCGACGAGCTGCGGCCACTAATTAAGAGGACTCTATGCTTTCCAGGGAATGCGGCCAACGAGTACCTCTGCGGCAGCGCGGCATTGGGTTCGGTCGGCATTCCAATCACAGCGGAGCTAAGCGACATCTGCCGCATAAACAAAGTTTTTAAGGTCATCTCGAGTCCGTATCTAAATGTGCGAGACTTAGCGCTTCACGTCGTCACCTCCATCATGACGAAGCCACTGCGCGACTAGCCACCGGCGAGGACATCGCTTCCTACCTTACCGGAACGGCGGAGGGGGACTTTTGAGCCAGGGCAACGCAGCTCCAGTCCGTATCGAGAGAAAGTCGCAAGGCTTTGCAGCGCCAGCCGGTCACGTGGTAAATGTAAGAGGAGGGCCCCAGCATCACTCGTGCCGACGTGACCATCTGCAGAAGCCACACACAAAAGTTGTGAGGACACTTCGGGGCATCGCATGCGCGCACGATATCGCAATCTCCAGGAAAACCCCAACCAGGAAACAGATGGATTGCGTAGCTGTAGACCGTAACACCTCAAACTTCCTGAGAACGGGGCTGTTCACTCACTTCTTCGAATAGAGCTTCGTGCAATTTGTGAGGCTGAAGTTACTGGATCTCAATGTAGCCAGGCCGAGGGAAATCGCTAGCGACCAGCGGTTTCGGAGATGCGGGCAAAAAAAGGGGACCTTGCCACACGTTCTCTGCCATTGCATGCGTCAGAGCGTCCCCTGCACCAACTAACACAACGAATTGTCAGCCGGCTGAAGACAGTTGCCAAGAAGCGATTCACCGTCACGAGAACCGGCCCGTTAGTGACACCAACCAACCTGCGGTCGGGATTTCTTCTGGCGTGCGGAGAAACTGCGATTGTCATTGATGTAACATGCCCCTTTGACAATCGCAAAACTGCCTTCGATGATGCACGGGAGAGTAAGGTCGCCAAGTACAAACTCGTTCGCCAAGATCTACTCCGGAAATTCTAGCGGATCAGTCTCGAGGCCATCGTTGTTGGGGCGCTGGGCTCGTGGGACCCCAACAGCGACACAAGGCAGAGACGCCTCTGAGCAAAAACTGCACGTATTTCTCGAACAATCTGGCGATGAGCGACACCATCGAATCTCTTCTATTGTTGTGGCTGTAGGAAGAAGGAAAAGAAAATGCATGGGCCTGCTATTGACTCTATAGCTGAGCCACCTCCGCTGCCTCATGCGGACAGAAGAGAAAAATAGAGAAGAAAGAAAACGAAGATGGAGAGAAAGCCGCGTGCTGCAACAACGGCCATTGTCCACCACCTAAGCAGTGGCGGGTGCAATGACGGCCTACAACATATAAAAGTTCGATGGCAGGTTGGCCACCGCTGTAAGCGGCGGTGACCTACATGTCTCAGCGCCATCCGGGGGTCTTTATTCCAAACACATACCTGCAAATTTAAGGGCTCGCACTTCGGTTGACTTCAGCAGCTCGTGTTAGCAGACTCCACCCCCCCCCCCACACACACACAACACCCATGCTAACCCCAAACTTTATAATAATAATAATAATTTGTTCGCAGGAAGGGAAAGGCGCAGTATCTGTCACATTTGTTTCTGTGGTCACCTGAACAGTGCCGTAAGGGAAGGGAGGAAGGTGAGAGAGAAAGTGGAAAGAGAAAAAGAGGAGCCGTAATTACTCTCCGTAAAGAAGAGAGTAATTTCGACCACCTAGGGATCTTTAACGGAGTCGAACCCGGGTACTCCGGCACAGTACTCGGCTGTCTTACCACTGCATCACCGCGGCGGGGGGCTAACCCCACAGCAGAAATAAATTTTACAGACCAGATTTCCCCTAAAAAGGAATTAACGAGAACAGCAGTTGTCTCCAGTAAAACACTGCAGGAAATGCGCATAAAGTTATGAAAAACAGCTTAATATATGTTACTGGTTCTGACCTGCGGCGTTTCACATTAGTTTACAGAAAAGAAAAGATGCATTATATGTCACATTTTTCTACGGACAGGTGAACCACTCTATAATGAAAGGGGAAGATGGGGATGAAAGAAGAAATAGATAAAGATGTGCCTTAGTGGAAAGCTGTAGAACAGCGCTGCATAAAGGCTTTCGCCTCATCACACTTTAATGGTCCAAAGTTCGCCCTAGATTTTTCTTCACGCAGCCTCATCTTGCTATGTCTCCCACCCTCTTATGAAGGAGGGGGTGAAGGGTGGCTGTTCCTGGCCTTACAGGGCTGGGATGGTAGGTCAACGCCGCTTGGGGCGGGGACTAGCCAGCCACCGGCGCGCGTCTTTCTCTGCCTCCTTTTCTTCCTTCTCTAATTTCACTCTTCTGTGTGCACGAACCCCGCCGGGGTGGTGCAGTGGTAAGACGCCCGACTACTGTCCGGAATACCCGGGTTCGAACCCGACCTCGGCGGCTGCGTTTTGATGGAGGCGAAACGAAGAGGCGTCCGTGTGCTGTGCGATATCAGCGCACGTTAAAGATCCCCAGGTGGTCGACATTACTGCGTAGCCCTCCACTACGGCTCCTCTTTCTCTCTTTCTACTTTCACTCCCACCTTCCTTCCTTCCCTTACGGCGCGGTTGAGGTGTCCACAGAACACAAGTAAGACAGTTACCCTGCCTTTCCCTTCCTATAAATCAATCAATCAGATGTGTGCACGAGGCAGTGGAGGTGGCTCAGCTTCAGTGCCAGTAGCAGGCCCGTGTATTATTTTTCCTTCTTCCTACAGCCCCAATAACTTACATCACCTTAGCAATTAATCTACGAGTAGTCGGCGATTCCGCACCCAGACGTGGAATGCCCCATCTGCGTTAGGCATGGCCACCAGTGAAAGACCCGTTGACAGAAACTACTCGTGGACTGGTGAACGTATCACAACTTTTTTTAGAGATTTGTGCGCTGCGTGACCGAATTCATCATTTTATGTATGTATTGAACAACATTTGCATTGGCTTCAACTTTTAATCATGGCTACGTTTTTTGCTTTGTTCCTAATCCGGCCTGGTTGTTTCATGTAGAGCCTGTACGCGATAGCCGTATTTCCTGACTGACCAGTAAGAATTCGGGACGCCGTTAAAAAAAGGAAGAAATACGTGAGACAACGCTCATCCTCACAACTTCAGTCTCCATGTTTGTACTGGATGCTACCCAATACTATTGCGTTTTACACTTGTGAAGCATTTGTCGCACATTTGAAGAACTATGATATGAGTCATTCATTTACCATGACAGAAGATCTACTGCACAGAAAGAAGGCTGAAGAGAAAGCAACACCACCGCGGTTGGCCAGTTATGAGAGCGCCCGACTGCTGCACCCAAGGATGTGGGATCGAATGCCGGACGCAGCTGCTGTTTTTCGACTGAGGCGAAAAGCAAGGCACCCGTATGCTGTGCGTGTTCAGTGCTCATTAGTGCTCGTCAGTGCTCGTTAGTGCATGTTAGTGCACGTTAGTAACCTGAGGTGCTCAAAAATCCCTGAATTCTCCACTACGGCGTCTCCCATATACCCTAAGTCGCTTCGGGACGTCAAACCCCATAAAAGAAAATAAACAAACAGAAGGCGTGAAACCATATGCGTTTTGTAGAAGAACCACTATCAAGGTTTAGCCTGCATCATCACTTCAGCGGCTGAACGGGGAAATTTTAGATAGATTGAATGAGACGTTTTGCACTAGTGCGCGGATACCAAGTATTAAGGTATGAGTCGAGAATTTTTACGACTGCGTGCCATGGTACTCGGTATAATTACAAGGCGATTCAATCCCAAGAAGGTAAAAATTAACAGCATTCAATAAAGGGATCCAAGCCCTCGTCCAATTTGATCTCAGTGGATAGCGCATATGCAAATAATGCGGTGGGAAGAGCCGCGCGAGATTGGCAGCTGTCGACCCGATATGATGACGTCTAACAAGCCAAGGGGAGCCCAAGTAGTGATAAAGGCTTGCGGACGTAGAAATGAGGGATGTCGCGGAAGTTATCAGACCGACAAGAGGTCTGCATTTTTTCTAAAGGCAGATCGAGGGTATGAAAAGCAGCTGCAGCCAGTGCATAATTTACTGGACGGCTGGAGATAAGAAACAAGGTCAAATAAAAGCCCAGCTTGGAGTTGAATATCATCCCTGTAAGGGCAAACAAGAGGGAAGTGACCCGCCTAATTGTCGGACTGCAAGCCATAATGTTGGACGGTGTTGAATATGAAACCTGCACATAGGTCGAACACTTCTAAAAAAACATGCGCACCCCGCCGGGGTGGTGCAGTGGTTACGGCGCTCGACTACTGTTCCCAAGGACGCGGGATCGACTCCTGGCCTCGGCGGCCACTTTTCGGTGGAGGCGAAAAGCAAGGCGCCCGTGTGCTGTGCGATGTCAGTGCACGTTAAAGAACCCCAGGTGGTCGAAATTTCCGGAGTCCTCCACTACGGCGTCTCTCATAGCCTGAGTCGCCTTGGGACGTTAAACCCCACAAAACCAAAACCAAACCAAAACTACGCAGAGGAGTGTTCAGAGGATACACGTTGCAATCTACTAAAGAGAAAATTCAAAGCAATATCAAAGCAAGGAAAACGAAGCTTGCATGTTAGAAAGATGAGGAAAATGAGCGCAATTGCGGTAATTGTCGCGGGTAACTAAGTTGCCTTTTACGTCAACTGCCCCGGAGGGACTAGTTAAGCTCCGCGTTCAATAGTACGTGTTATATCTTTAACTGGACCACCTGCGAGCCTGCATTCGTTTGACGCCTTTTCACCCATTTGCCAATTTCTCCTTTTTTCTTCTTTTTATTTCTCCTTTATATTTTGCTCCCGTTTTCTTTTTCACTCTTTCAACTTTTTTGTTTTCGTTGTTTTTTTCCTCTTCTACTGTTTGTGCTCTTCTTTCTCTTTTACTTCTTTTTTTCCTGTTTTGCTCTTGACTGGCAGTTGTCGATGTTGCTACCAATGACGAGGCCTGAAATTAAACCTTTGCAAATTTTTTGACCCGTTTTTTGCACAATTTCGGCGTCCGTGGCTGTTTTGGCATCTGTGCACAATGTCGATGTACATGGCTATTTTGACACCCAATTGACTTTCCTGACTCTATCTAGTTACTGTACAGTGCGCATCAACAAAATTTTGCACAAAAACACATTTTTCACCCCATCCTCATACAACCATTATTTTACTAGCAATCAATTCATTTCTCGTCAGTGATGGTTTATAGGCTCCTAAACCACGTCCACGTTTAGGAGCCTTAAACGTTTTTGCCTTAAAAGTGGAGAGCTAAAAGCAGAATTGCAAGAGCTTAGGAAGGTCGCAAGCTTAAGAAGGAAGCAGAGAAATTGAAAAGCTCAATGAAATTCAAAAAAGCAGCTCTGCCACCATGAACATTCAAGCACAAAAAGCGGGAGTTGCCTATAGCATTTGATGATTAAGGATACTATCATTTAGCTAAAGACAGATTTAGAAAGGAATGTTTGCGCCATGCGTTCTAGCCTTGAACAGGCGCAACTCGCCATTCAGCAGCCGCAGAGGAACAACAGCTGCAACAAGCATTAGGCGCAGAGGCTCTTAAGGTGGCGATGGACGCGCAAAATAGATAAAGGATAAAGCTAGTCGGAAGGACCTCTTTAAATAGTTTGGCTGCCATTAAATTTATAAAAGATGATTATGAGCGTCTCGATCAATGTGGGCAGTCACAAGAAAAGCATATATTAGTGAATGGCAATTGAACCGCAGATGTTTTAGAAAAAAATGAGATGGCATTGTAGCGACATGTAAATAGTGCTGATCTGAAACACGCTGAAATGAACTGATTACATTGCCTTCCATACTCCCTCAGGCACGGGCATATAGTGCGGAAAAAATGCGAGGCATGCAAATGTCTTTCACTCTGGATTTGGAGGGGGGGGGGGGTAGGTTATTCTTGCATTTGAGTGTTACTGCTTCGAATAGAAAGCAAGTGGGCCTGGACCTTATGTCTACAGTCTTAGACAAAAGTCCTAAGGCAAAGGATTTTCTTCTCAGCCAAAAAATGAACCGTCACCCCATGACTAAAAGTCAAATGTCATTTAAAATGAGAGCAAATTATTTTTATTATAGTAAGAGACTGCCTGATAACACATCACGGTTTTTTAAACTTTAATGGCGCCATGACGGCTTCATTTTATGATTGGGGCGAAAATCATTTCGCTTCAATACTTTTAGCAGCACTGTGCATATATAAATGGGTGGTTCAGAAAAAAATATGCAACCTAAGATTTCTACCTAGCGGAGATCATTTGCCAATAGGTGGAGGCTTCAGTGCGAGAGCTGCTTACGGGCTACTCGAATGAAGCTATGAAAGGAAAAAAATCAGCAGACGAACTCAGAAATGAAGTTTTAACGATCGAAACGATCCCACACGATCTTTGACCTGTGGGGGGAAAGTGTCCGTAAGGACACGAACTCAGATATTCACTGTATTCGTGGATTCAGCATATTTGTGGTGTTAGGGCCAATTCAAAATGAACTACTTGCGAGAATCTTAAGTCTCCTAATCGACAGTAATGACAATAAACAGCAAGCGATTAGGGGATTGCAAGTGACAACTGCGCAATTGGCGAAAATGAGCCTTAGGGTATAAGACCACAAGCACGAAGTGAAAGATAAAAGACACCACTAATATAATGCAGGATTTTATTGCCAGCTGGTCTCTTGCGCGGCAACGTGCCTAGAAAAGAAGATACGCAAAGAAGAACGAGGTGCATTTTCTAATACGCACAGCCAACATTTGACATTCTGCTCTACGCGGGAACACAAGAACTTTTATAAAGCATGAGCATTTACAACATGGCAGATGAGATTACAGAAGATTATTCGATTTAGCAAGGTTTACTGCCATTAACAAGCCGGACGAGAAGAGATTTACAGGATAGACAATACGGTTCGATTGCGTTGGGTCCATGAAGAACAGGGAGAACTAAGACGATCAGTATTGAAACAATGTAGATGTGCGGCATGTTTCGATAAAGATGAATAAAGAAAACTGTAGTCTAAGCGAAGATTAAATCAATCCCATCAAACTAAAATGAGACGGTATGGAAGAGGCAATTTATGTAGACGTGACGGGACCTCGAAAACGTATAACAGCAGCTTGCACTGACGGAAAAGAACATGTGCGATTGTCGCATCATTTCAATGCCAGAGACTCGTCCAGGTACAGCACGTGGTGATTTCTTTGGCGGCGGTTTACCGGAGCTCTCATACGCAATTATGTACTCCAAGCCTGTGTGCCGGCCCTATGGCAAGGTTAAGCGCGATTGGGAAAACATTCTATAAGAAACCTCCAAACTGGAGTAGACAACGGCTTTCAGGTCGTAGTGATATGGTCATCAGGATACCCTGAAGAAGTCAGAAACGAAAGGGATTACGCCGGGTTATCCTAACATTCGCAAGAGCGCATGTATTCAGAGCAGTTGCTCTGCTACAGGTGTTGGAATTATAGCGAACTCAGGCTGCTAACCTAGGCACACTGTCCGTGCTTTAGCATGCAACAGCCGCCGTAGGCGCTTCAACGGGCAGACGCACCGCAGCAATGAGTGATAATGGCGACATGTGAAAGGGCTCTCGGACTGGGCAGCCATCTTATATATCTGCTTTAAATGAAGATGACAGCTCACGGATGACGGGCGCGACTTGGACTTAAAGTCGAGGCTTGCAACAGCACGCTGTCATCAAGGACTAGACACTACTAATCTAAACGATAACATAATTAACCTCTAGAAAGCATCACTAACCAGGGATGAGGTATCGTGTCTATCACGAGGTCTAAAATGTTGCCCAAGCAGAGCCCGCCACAATGAATACGAACTAGTAAGGGACCTAGATAACTTCTCTCGTAAATTACAAAAATATTTCTTTGATAAACAAAAGCCCGCCGGCTCACTTCCAGCAACTCAAGAACAATGGACACCCTCACCCGCAAGAGATAAACATCTTGACATATATATAGGCTGTAGAACAAGATGCATACTTCAGGCTTTCGCAAAACAACCGGCCAGATCACCAAACCTCTCAAAAAACGAACGTGATGCCTTAAATTCTTTGAACAAACGAAACGATATCACTATCAAGCCCGCAGAGAAAGGAGGGGGCATAGCAATTTTGGATACAGAAAAATACATGCAGGAAGAAAACCGCCAACCTAATAATACCCAGTTTTAAAAAATCCCTTCTTGCAGATCCCACTTAAGAACATCAAAATACTATAACAACGACTCTGAACCAACTAATCCTGGCAAGAGAAATAACACCTCGAATAAACAAGGCGCTTACAGTAGCCAACCCCTCTGCGGGCCGGTTCTATATGCTCCCAAAAGTCCATACAGAAACCAACTCAGGTAGAACTATAATTTCCGGCATCGGCACGCTCACGGAGTCCATCTCCGCTTACATTGACTCCCTAATCAAACACAGACCCCTCACTCACCCGTCCTACATACGCGATACCAGCCACTGTACGGAAGAGTTAACGAAAGTAAAAGTTCCCTAAGGCGCGCTACTTGTAACCCTAGATGGTGTTTCCCTCTACACTAATAATCCACACAATGATGGCATGCAGGCCCTAGTCGCAGCCTACTAAAAACACAGCAGCAAAGATTCCCCTAACCCGAGAGCAATCACGACATTCACCAAGTTAGTTTTGGAACTAAACTCATTCGAATTATAAATAGCTATTACCTCCAAACTACCGGCATGGCCATAGGAACTAAAATGGCACCAAATTACGCCAATATAATTATGCATCATATCAAGTCGAATTTCCTTTCCTCAAATCCGTTTAAACCGGCCTTTTACAAGCCATTGAGGGTTACAGCCCTTACCCTTAATACGCCATTAAAATTCTCAATGGATTACCAACTTGCCCAAGCGTCTTTTACAAGCCATTCCTTAACGATATATTCATGATATGGACAGACACAGACAACCCAAACCAGTTTATTGCAGCATTCAACAGTGCCCATCCAACTATATCTTTCGCACACACCTACTCCGCGCACCAAATAAACTTTCTGAACCTCGCTTTCCAAGTAGAATGGGGCACACTACTCACTAGTGTCTACAAAAAACCCACTGACACAAACATTACCTTCATTTTAAGAGCTGCCATCCACGACACGGCAAATCATCCATCCCCTGCTCTCAAGGCCTTAGATTTAGGCGCATTTGCTCACACCCTGACGACTTTGAGGGAAACGTCAACCGCCTTAAGAACTTATACTATCCGGCTGCTTTCATTAACAACGCTTTAATAATGTTACCAAACGAAGTCGCGAGAATATTGTCAGGAAAAGTGAAATTGCCCCTCCGAATACTCACCCCTGAAACCTAGCTGATACTAACTTTCAAAAATAACGCCCCTAACATCAACAAAATTTCGAAAAAGCACTTTAATATTATTGAGGAGAGGGACCGACTACACAACATTTTCCCAAATCCTCCACGCGTAAACTACCGACGGCCAAAAGTATACAAAAGTTACGCAGTTTACACTAAAGTAAATAAACCACCTCCCGCAGGTAGCCTACCTTGTGGCAAAAGTCGATGCGAGTTGTGCAAACACATGCAGATAACAAAACAGGCTAACAGCACACAGTCCATATGGTAAATGAAGATGAGGAACTTGTAGGTAGTTGGACGAAGAAGAAGAAAGTGGGAGTGGAAGTGCCTCCTGTTTCGTGTGGACCATTTCTTGGGCTCAGAAAGGATAATTTCATAGAGACAAGATTGTTACATTATTGGTGGAGAGTGCGGTTTCGATCCCACGTCACTTCGCCATCGACGCACCCCTGGAGCCTCGTCACAGCCGCCGCCTTGCTGGACTCCCGCCACTGTTCCTTACAATGCCACCACCGACTGCGCCTAGCTCAGTGCTTCTTGCCACTTCAAATCAGGCGAGTTCCGGCCTTTACCAACCTTTCCGAGAGCCTCGTCCTTTCGCTGGCGCAGCGGGGGAGGACGTTGACGACTGGCTCCGCCACTACCAACGGGTAAGCCGTTACAACCGCTGGGACTTCGCCACTCAGCTCGACAACGTTGTCTTCCTGACCGACACCGCCCTTGTCTGGTTTGAAAACCATGAGGACACGCTGACGACATGGGACCGCTTTGTCACCGACCTCATACAGTATTTTGGCGATTCGTCAGCGCGGAAGAAGCAGGCCGAGCAGACACTAGCCAATCGTGCCCAACTACCTGGCGATACCTGAACTACCTATACCGAAGCGGTCCTCAAATTGTGCAGAACCATCGATTCTCGCATGTCTGAGGAGGACAAATTTGGGCATCTTTTGAAGGGCATCGCAGCTGATGTCTACAACTTCCTCATCGCCAAAGATGATATCTCGACTGTGTCCGCTGTTCTCTGTCACATCCGGACATTCGAAGCACTAAAGACCCGTCGAGTAACTCCTAAGTTTGGAAGGCTTGCCAATGTGACAACCGTCGCCAGCGTTGACGAGCATGCTCCTCCGGACTTTACTTCAACTATCCGGCAGATCATTCGTGAAGAGTTACTTCGGCTCGATTCCCGCTGCCGGAACACGTCACCAGTGTCCTACCGCCCATCTTTTCCGTGTGAACCTGCCTACAATCTGCAATCGCAGCCTGAGTTTTCTTCTGTTCACGCAGCATACCCTGCCTCTTTCGAAGAATGCTCGCAGCAACATTTCGCAAGCCCTGTTTCTTCTAGACATCTTGATCAGCGTAACGATCTTCGGCCGCGAAGACCTAGGCGAGTACAACGGTTCACAGATCAGCGCCATCCTGGCTTTTATCAACAGCAGGACCAACCCCTTCTTCGGCCTACTCCTGTCTGTTACCGATGTGGCATCGCGGGCCATTTTTGAAGACAATGCCGCCGTCGTCAATCATCGCGGTATGATCGACCAACGTATCCAGACACGACCAGTGATCACCTAGTTGACTCCCATCAGTACTGGTCGTCTCCTCCGCATGGCCAGTTTCAGC